>VZSV01000104.1:2275307-2300384 GCA_013398735.1 Nothocercus julius
TCCTCACAGGGCAGATGGTCCAGGCCCTGGATCATCCTCGTAGCCCTGCACTGGACTCTCTCCAGCAGCTCCACATCCCTCTTGCACTGGGGAGCCCAGAACTGGACACAGGACTCCAGGTGTGGCCTCCCCAGGGCTGAGTAGAGGGGCAGGATCCCCTCCCTCGACCTGCTGCAGACGCTCCTCCTAATACACGGAAGGGCTATGAAGGTGGCTTTTGTTCCTTCAGTCTTTGGTGTGGGACCAGCTGGGAAGCATAAGGAGATACCTTATTTGGCCTGTATAGTTTCTTCTCACATTTGCAAAGCCGCACTGAAGGAATTTAGCCAAAGACTCTTGCCAAGCACGCAATATGTTGGACAGAGCTCTGAAATAAACCCCAGCCCTCCAAGGAGGACTGTTTGTGTTTTAAAATGACAGTCCAATGAATTATTTCTTTTCTTTTGCTCACCTGTACCCTGCCATATTAAAAGTTTGAATTTTCCTTTTCTAAATCAAGCATATCAATCATAAAAATACTAATCAAACCCCAAAAAACTACAGATCTCTGTAAAGCAGTCTATGCCTTTTCACTGTTTAGACATATTGAACTATACTTCATTCTGAATAATTATAGGAATCAATGAAAAGTCTAGGAATCAATAAAAAGAAAAGGTCTTGGCGAGCCTCCCCTTCCCAAGAAAAACATTCAGTAAAAAGTAACATTGTTAGAGATGACTAACCTACTTTTAAAAAGCTGCATGTCCACTTTGCGCAGCAGTTTGACTACCTCATATTGAATATACTAAACTTGAAGGGTAGCGGCATTTCATAAATCTTTGCTTTCCTAGATTAAAGGCTTTCCAAGGAAGACAGAGATTTGGCCGAGTTTGCTTATCTAAGTTGAGCTGGCTGTGGCATTGCTCAATGAGGAGGCTGGCAGCCAGCTGTGCAGCCCAGGCCTTGCACATCTGCGCCTAGGACCTGTGCCACAGCTGGGGGCATCACAAGCCCAACAGCCGTGTTATCCTGCAGAGTGTGCTGCACACGGCTAATCACAAAGCACCCTCGGCACACAGCGCTCCTGAAAACCCTTCCAGCACCTGGTTCTTGACTTACTTTATTTGGTTACCCTCATAGAAAGCCCAGAAAAGGACCATGTTTTCCTAGGTATTTCAGTAGCTGTTTCTCAACAAATGCTTCTAAATCCATGCTAATCCAACTATATAATTCCTCTTTCTGCTTAACTTATCTTATACTTGGAAAAAAATGTTATATTATTTAAGTATTTCTTTATATTATTGAAACACAGTGAAAAATATCTCCCACATGTTCCTAAAATGGACACTGTAAAGCACAACATAATAACAGAAGTGCCCAGAGAAATTTTTTCTTCAATCTGCCCCTTCCTCAGGAAAGGATTCCTTAGCAGAATCCTTTCAGGAAAAGGGAATTCATATCTTGCTAGAGGTTGGTGCTGCTAAACATTTAATTTTATTTGCGACTTTTAATATTTTTTTTTCACTGGTTTGACCTTCTAAACAACCATGGATATAAATTTATTGTAGGCAGCCATGTTTGCACAGAACAGTACATAAATATTTTCAAATAGTAAGATCACCTCTCACTTGTTAGCATAGTTTGTCTAAAACTATATTGTTCCTACCACGAAAGTGTGGCTTATGTTCACCTGGTTCTTTTACCAGCTGCTTAGTAACTAAACAGCAGACACCATGCTTCATGAAATAAATCCTGCCAAGAATTCCCTTTCTGAATGGACATTGAATAATTGCCCATTCTCCTATATATATTTCAATTCATTTTGAGAAGATGAATGTCTCTTTCATAATTTTTCCTCATCAGTTTTGCCATGGAGTCCATTCAGGGAACAAGTGATGGAAAATTGATCCTTTGCACGTGATGTGCCCCTTCCCAGATGGGTTACAATGACAAGTTACTCGATGTTTTGAATCATATTTGGCGAGCTGAGCCCTTTTTCTCTCCCTGTGAGTGCAACCACACAGGTTTGCTTCATTTGAATGGCAGACACACACCATTACCACATATGTACTGAGAGTAACCTGCTGTACCGCAACCACACCACATGCTTCACCCTGGAGGGCGTTATTTTTCCTGGTAGGACATCAAAAAACAGTCATATATTCTACAGCAGCCTCTACAACCACGCTTAAAAAAAACAAACCTGGGCAGAATAGGTGGTGATACTGTGCTACATGGCTTGGGGAGCAGGACTTGTGGAAAAAATATTCCAATTAGAAGGCAGTCGTCACTCCAGCGATCCTTACGGAGGAGGCAAAGATGCTGGTAGTGCCCAGGCGTGCACATCTGCTGGCAGCTGCCCTTGCAGGTAAAGGACAAGAACTTACATGGGCAGCTGCAACCTCAAGGCAGCAGTGGCAAAGCAGCGGTGGGGATGCAGCCTGGAAACATCTCCTCCGAGGGGATCGCCAGGGCACTTGGCTAAGCCGCTGGCAACCAGCATAGCTCAGAATCATCCCAATCCGATTGCTGATTCTCCCACATTACGACTTCCAATGTGAAATGAAGTCACAGAGAGGACCTCAGAAAGAATAAGAAGTACCAAGATGAAGACAGTAGGGAATGAAGACCCTACTCTTCAAGACACTAATATGCACAATATTTCTCTCTTCTAGCCTTTGGTTCTTGAGAGAGATATGTAAGGAATCTGCCTGTCTCTCTTCCACCAATACCCTTCAGTCTATTGAGTAATTTCAACTGCCTCTTACAGGAATATTGGATACTTAATTCCTCCTCCCTCTACCTAAATTGAGAAAAATACGCAGCTAGGAAGAGAAAATAGATTTTTTAGTGCTGTCACTAAGATAAAGAATGCAAGACAAGATGGGCCTTCAGGATACATCTGAATGTCCATGTGGTGCTCACAGTAAGGATACTTTGATAAGGCATTTTTGCAGGAAGAGATAATTCTTACTTAAAAAAAACATGGAGCTGTTAAGTTCTAATTAGTGATTTTTTTCAATTATTTGTCTTTCTAGACAGCCACATGTACAAAGTTATTCTAGGGAGCTGCAGCTGCACAGAAAACCAAGGGTTTTTTTTTTTGTTAGAAAAAAAAAAAAGTCTCCCATAATCTTTTTACTTTAAAATGAAATTTGAAGTTTATTTTTTAAATTAAGAAAGATAGTTTTAAGACTTTAAAATTGGGACAATTTTTGCTGTATACCTTTTAAAGTTCTTTTGACAACATAAAAACATATATTGATACACCATGAATAAAGACACAAAAACATCAGTAAACTAGACAGTTAGATGCAAGGCAAATGGTTTATGATGTTTAGCTGTACAGTAGCTGAAACTTGCATAGAAAAATAGCATAGAAAAATCCAGAATACCAGGCCGTACATTTATGAAACCACAATGAAACAACAAAATAATTTAAAAAATTCAAGCAATAAAACACTCCTCTGTTTACTTCATACCTGACAACATACTGACTTTCTGCTATTGGTGCTTATCAGATGGACTCAGCTGAAAAGAATATTTAAAAAGCACAAACCAATAATATATATTATCATTATACTGCTTGTTTACATTCCAATCTCTGTCTATTGCTACTGCCACACAACTGCTTGCTTCAGAAAATTCATCCCAAACCCTACACCCGACCCTGTTCATTAAGCAAACAAACGTGTCTGTGCCTGGAGGACTAACCTCTACTACCTGCCCACTATGTTCAGGCACTGTATAATAAACCTGGATGATCAGCATTCCTGAAAAAGCGCCCAGTCACCCATTACCTGAATCAAGGAGACACATGGGTTCACTTATACACACACACATACAATTACATTTTGCTTTTTTACACATTTTTACATATTCCATATGACTGCCTGAAGAGAAGCACCCCAGATCTACTACTGAGAATATTGTGTTGAGTCTCGGGCACAGGGACATAAAAAGTATCAGGAAAAAGGCAACAGAAAAAGGGCAGAAACAAACTCAGTGCAAGTTCTTAAATGATCTACATTTGTTCCCGTTTGGGGAGACATGCAAAGAATCTGGAAAGTGCTTGTTTCACTCCTACTGTTGGGGTCACAGAAATTGATCCATTTATCTGAAACAATGACTGCTAAATCAGAGCAGAGTCTATTTAAAAGTGATCAGTGTCAGCAAGTCAACTTGTGCCATCCTCCTGGCACTTCAGAAACCACCCCTGAAGAAGACAGAAAGTGTCTTCGCATTGCTTCACATCACAATTCACATCAATTCACATCAATTCAATTCACATCAATTCACATCAATTCACATCAATTGCTAGGGTAAGCTGCTATAATACCTAGTGAAAAAGGGCTATTTTGTAAGTGGCCATTTTGCTGTCCGCTTGCTATCTAGTCAGTCCAGTTCTATGAATCTGAAGACTAAAAACTGCACAAGACACTAATTCTGTCAAGGCCTTTTTTTTTCTTTTTTTTTGGAAAATGCATCATGCATCATGCCTTTTATTTCTGTATAATCAATGTATTCTTGTCCTCATCTTGATTACTGTGGCAAGAACAAAAAATACCTCACATGCTTCTGCAGGCAGAGAAGACTGGGGAGACAGGATTGCCAGTCCTGTGACTGGCAATATGTGAAGCAAGAGGCCTCCTTAAACTTCAGCAAACCCTCTGAGGGACTAAGCAGTGACTTTCACAAGTGTCCTGGAGTCTACATAGAAAAGTGGAGAGAGGCTTCTCATACATACATATATTCAGGCTCTTGGTCCTATACAGAGCTCTGTAAAAATCATTAAACCCCTAGATGTTTTCTGAAGCCTTAGAAAAACAATAGGGAATTTAGTGTAACATTCAACTAGGCATATATGCCCTGTAGAGAAATAAGTAATATCTGTCCACACGGCTATCCTTTTCATCAGGGTTGCACGCTACGTGCGAAGAGCAGCAATTGATGCTGACACTTATCAAATGTCAGTTTGTGCCTTCTTTGTATACAGCTAGGGTGGTTTTCTGCTTTGTGATTTCCTATAGCGCAACTTCTGAAGCCAAACTTCTGTCTTCTGTGATCTACCATGAATCATTCTTACCACCATCTGTAGCTTCAGATCTCTAGCGATGGTGTCTGTGGCTCTCTCTGAAAAGCCTGGAAGGCTCTTCATGTGCTTCAGGGGTTCTCTGACTCTGAGGCTGTCAGAACTCTGCCAGGATCCTATCGTGGCATGCACTTTTTGTGCAGATATTTGGATGGATATTTGGACCCCATGTCCCTGCATGATGGTTTGCACAACACGTAATACAAAAGAATAAATGTTTCCTGGCAGGTAGCACAGCTGAGCTAAGGGCAGCCTGCCTTCTTTACTTGTGACACTGTGCAGAAAACAGAGCGGCCCTCTGGCGCTGAGGCCCACACCAATGTTCAACATTTGCTGAAACAGCCTTTCCATCCCAAACACTTCCTCTTCTCGGAGCACCCAAATTCCAGGTGGGAACCCACTAATGAGTACAGCAGGTTATCCCCAAAGCATGATCAAAGATCAGTTAATCGAATAAATAGGCCTGGTCTTTGGACTGGCTGAGCACCTTTCTCACACATACATTCAACAACTTGTGTGATAAACAAAGGCACAGAAAATAACTCATTTACCTGAGATGACCAGGGAACAGATCAAATCCCAAAGTGCTTAATCAGTTCTTAGACAATAGTTACCATGAAAAAGGCACTTCCTTTGAGTGAGAATCAACTGCGGGCACTGGCTCAGGAACAGCAGCATTTGACACTTTCCTTGAAGCGCATTGTAAGTTAAAACTAGTGCTAATTAGTCATTTTCTTCTTTCATTTCCACATATTTTTCAAAAATTATATTGCGGTTACTTGTTTCCAAAGTAAGAGGACAGCTTTTTCAGTTAAAAGCATAATTTAAGATACTAACAACTTAGCAAATACGACCTTGAATTTTTGCTGCACTGGACATTAACTGTAATACAGTAGATCTGCAGCATAATTATTAGTGCTTGTTCCATTTCCTCTATTAGAGATAATAGCAAATACAATACCCTCATTTCCTTATTGCTGATGACAGCAATGCTGGACTCTTTCACCGTAAATCTTTTCTCTGCGTGCTGCAAAGGGAGCTTCACACAAAGCTTAAAACAGGTCCCCAAAATGCCTTTGACAAAATAATTCTGAATTCAGGTGCTGACAGGTGTGATAATAAAACCCACTCTTCCAACCTATTATTTAGATCATGTTATTAAAACAAGAAACAAACGAGAAACAATGTAAATGTACGTAAACCAGCAAAATGATGAAGCTACTCATTCAAAATGTTCTCACGCCCTGAATATATTTTCTTATTTATGAGACCATTTGTTATTTGATGCTGCCTCAGAAGTAGCATATTTAGGACACAAATGCATTCCTCTCCCAGGCAGTAGCAGCACTTAAATTGGTTTCTTATGTAATTTGACAGTTTACCTACTTGCTTATTTGTTCTTGACAGCAACATGCTAGAAAGGTCTCCTGGGATTGCTCATGAAACCTGTGTTAAAATGTTGTCATCGAATGGAAAGAAAGGCCGAGACAGTTTCATTGCTTCTGTGGAGGTATCTCTGGAGGTGATGGGCTGCATCACCTGAGGGAATTCGCCTTTAAGCCTCACAAGGAAATTTTGAGAAAATGAACAGTTTGTTCCTGGAATACATACAATGGCTATTATTAAAAAAAAAGTAAAATTCCATAGGATGGATGCATTAGTTCCCAATTATAAACAATTATGTTGTATGCCATATCCATGCAATATGCTCAGCTCAGATTTAAATGAACAATATATACATCTGCACTGCAAAATACAGCTTGATTCTCCCCTCATTTCAGCTCTGCTCTCTGTCTGACTCACACTGCCTTGAGAGGCAAAGTTTATTATGGAAAAGAAGTGGAAACTCTTTTTAAAAGCATTGTTAGAACCTTCTTATTTTGAAATCTAATGTAATGAATATTAAAGAAGTATTTATGTTATTTCAAGAGGCTACAAACACAATCACATTGGGCATTTGATGTGACATGTCTCTCAAATGACCCACACTTTCCTTGCACTGTGATAGACAAACAATGTTATAAACAGTAAAATTACATATATTAAGCTACCTTCTCCTGCTTTGACTTCAGGTGCACTGCAAAATCATTCGCAGCAAGGATGACAAACTACCTTTTTAATAGGATCCCATTTAGTTATTGTGTTTTGTCTTATTTCAGAACAAGACTTCACACAGAACTTAGAATACCTGTCAATTCCCAAACTCTGGTAAATCAGCTAGTACAACTGTGGTACCTGCCTTGACATTTCCTGTGTTAATTTGCATTACAAAGGAATGATGTGTTGAAACTTCTTGAAAGTTGTATGACTTGTATTCCCATCTTTGGGTCAGACATGTCTTTATAATTCATAGCTTACAAATGAAGGTTAGACTGCTCTAATCAGTTTGACTACTGGCACTTGAAGTTTACATCATTTCAGCACACTTGATTTTGTCACATTCAAAAAAATGATTTAGGCAAAACTCATTACGGAGTCTTACATGCCAAAATACATTCTTCAGGCCACACCTTTATAGCGTATAGTCAATCACACACAAGTTAAAGATGGTCGATGTGCTAGACAGACCTCTTCGAGGCCAAAAAAGATGCAACACAAAAGCAATTAAGGATATTTATTTCTAACTGAGAGAGATAGCTGCAAAAAGAGAGGTCACTTGACAGTAGCTTGCCCTGTGTGGATGCAGGGGGCAGAGAGCAGCTTGGCACACTGCATGTGAGGCAGCATTGGGCAAGTTGCCCATCGTAGAATCGAGGATTGGGTACTGCCTTGGTGGGAAGCTGTGGCAGATGCACAGGGTGCAAAGTGGCCTGGCAGCACTGATGCTGAATCTGTTTGCCCTCAGTGAATAAAATTATGCAATTATGCAACTATGCGCTGAATATGGGGTAACCACTTAGGGGAAATGGAGATTTCAATAATTGCCCAGGTCAGCCAGATTTGCAAAGTTTTAAGCTCTATATTCATTTTAATATTCAGAAAACAAAGTATCTTTCAGTTAGGCAAAAACAAAACAAAACAAAAAATCATTCAAAGAATAGTAAAAATTTCACTACTTTAACAGATGACAGAACCTAATTTGTAATTAGAGGTTTACAAATATTTTGGTAAGTTTACTTAAAAAAAAAAAAAGTAGATGTTCTCAGTATAATTTTCCAGTTGTGCTTAGATTTATGTACTGCATGCTTGTACACTGCATGTGTACTTCATGTACACATGAAAATCTGTTACCCACTTAAATAAAACTCCAGTTAGGCATTTAACTGGAAATATGCAAAAAGCTGGAAATATGTAAAAAGATTTCTACATGACTCTTTGAAAAGCTTCATATACATCATTTGTGTGAGCCGTATAGCCATAAGCCATGCAGATATCCTTAACATGAAATTTTTGACATAAGCAATTTGTAAACAAGCACAGTATTTTACAAAAAAAAAATCTGTTTTTTGAATTTAAGGATTCTTCTAAGAATGATCATTACTGAAGATGTATGTTAATGATAATGAAATACAATGGATAAATGCACAAATACTGCTTCAATTACTGTTCAGGTGGTAGTTCTTTAGACAGAGCATCATAACATTTGACATCTAACCTGATCTCAAAGTAAAAAATTCATTACTCTACTGTTTTTCTGTGTCAATGAGCAAATATTGTGAAGGTGTATTTTTTATGTCTGCAAACAAAGCACAAAATACCAGGGAAGGCAACAAGAAAAGGAAGAGTCTTGAAAAATGCCCAGTGCCTCATTATTTCAGGACAGATTTCTGCAACAAGCAGAATGCTTAATTCACACTACGCATCTTGCTAACTTTCTTTATAGGGGACATTTTGCAGTGATGGACCCATTATCCTCAAATGCTGGACAGTTCAGCAGTGTGAAAGTATTGCAAAAGCTGCTTCAATAATCTTTGGGCAAGATTGGCACAAGTGAGTAAAATGAATTGCATTTATTTAACACTAACACATTTCATATGCATCCAGCCATGCCAATGTTATAAATTCATCAGCATTTTCTAAAAATGGAAAAGAATTCCTTAATATTAACCAAAAGTTAGCTTTTCTGAAACGCATGTAAAAAGAGTTTTCAAAAAGTATAGCAGAATTCAAATACATAGTAATTTGAATTTTCTTTTTTTTTTTTTTTGCAAAATTATTTCATATAAACCCATTTGTCCTTAAAAGCCCTGAAAAAGAGCTAATGCTCAAATACCACCACTGCCCTGGTGGTGCAGGCTGCAAGGCTGGCACTGCAGCCACTGCAAGCCCAGCAATCCTCCCTTCACAGAGCAGCACGTCCTCCTCCTCGGTCCTTCTCAAGCTGCCAAGAGAAAACAGCACCCAGCTGCAAAGGGCAGAAAAGGTGTTTTGCTTTTGTCTTGATTCTTTAAATTGACAGGATCCCAAAGGAGGAGTGCTCCACTTGAACAGATCTCTACTGCATGAGGTTCAGGCAAAATTATTTTCCCAACTCCTGCAAGAATGTTAATACACGGAAGATTTTTGTCTCCCAGTTCTGCTCCAAGAATAGGAAGGCATCTGGAATACCAGCAGCTAATGAAGAAGCCCAGAAATATGCACAATTTTGCACATACTCTCTTGCTATTTTTTCAAAGGCCAAAGTTTCACAAGACTCGAATGACAGCTTTGGAACAAGCCGAATAAGATCTGTTGACAGAAGGATATTGGAGCACAAAGGCTGCCCCTGGGAAAAACTATGCCAGCAGGAGCTTCCCGTAGTCACTGAATCAGAAGTGAAGTAGCAGCAGTCAAAGCTGCTACAGCTGAATCAGACTGAATCAGAAGTGAAGTAGCAGCAGTCAAAGACAGAGGTCACATTACAGAGAACTGTTCAGGAGACAAGGTACATACTGTGACCCTAGGAAGACTGCCTGACATTAAGGCACACATAACAACAAGCCTTGTGTATTCTCCATCTGCAGTATGTTTGATGTGACAGAACCACCTAGCAGGTAATAAAATAAAGTTTAAAACAAACAAAAAAGCCAGCAAAAGATAAATATGGAGAAATCTGTCAGGCAGAGAATATTACATTCACACAGTCAGCTCTCAAGGATATCACAGTGGATATTCTTCTAAGAAGAGACTTCAAGTTTGTGTCTCATCCATAAAAAACAGCACAGATTATCCCAAGGTCTGCTTTGTTTCAAAAGCAAAGGGAAAACAGTGCTTCTTGAATGCCCAGGGCCCCTGCGGTAGCTGCAGAGCACCCACTCCCAGCTCATGGGCACAGGTATCGACATCTCATCTTGCGGCAGCTTCTAAGTCAGTCTCTGTGATCAGTCCTTACTTACCAAGCAAGCTTAAGGCTAAGAGAGCTGCAGGCTAGCTCAGGGACATGACAGAGTTAAGGAATCAGGGTAAAGAAAGAAAAGAGATTTATTGCCCAAATTTTCTACATTTTACTTTTCCGGGCACAAATAAAGGTTATACAGACTTTTTCCTACATATTGATAACTTTTTTTTTGCTATTTTTCTAAAAAAAGGAATGATTAGAAGCTTGCTCATTATTTTTCTCCCCAGATTACTTCACAGACTATGTTTTTAACTACAAATAGCTGTTGTATTGCTTTGGAACTCAATATTTATCTTCCTCCTTTTTCAAAATGTTGCCATACAAATTCGTCAAAATGATATGCTCAAATAGTAGAGTGCTAGTGTTAAATCTGAAAACTAACCATCAGTGCACTTTTCTTCCAGTTGGTGAGTTAAAAAAAAAAATAGAAAAGTACATCATGCTGAAAAAGAACATGCTACAATCTCATACTCCTTAGCACAAAATCACAGTCATGGTTACAAAAATTGTTCCTTACACTCACAACTCCATACTCCCTCAAGGGTCAAAACTTGCCAAGTCATTAAAATATCAATTTTGAGGAAGCAGGAGGAAAATTTGTCAGAACTTTCTCTTTCCCCTTGGGCTGCAGCTAAACTTGTTTTGTCCTTCACCTGGAAAGTGCAGGGATGGCTGGTTTCTGATTGAATTAGACCAGAATAATTGCTGCTTTCTAATGGTAACTTGCACCACACTTATCTCAGAAAGTGACTTGAGAGACTGCAGAGAGAGTGCACTTGACAGAGAGAGCGCAGCACACACTCAGATCCAGTAGGGAAAGATTTCCAAGTATAAACGTCCACTTTTCCTGTTAAAGTGGAAATATTTTGCAAAATCTTGTAAGCAGAGGAAATGATCTACACAGAGGAAGAATATCTACAATTATGCACAAGACATAGAGTCTTCCTACATAGAGTGTTCACACGTACTATGATTCTGTGATTTTATTCCTGTTTTATGTCTGTTTTTATCCTGCAATGTGATATATAGCTGTTCCTTCCACTAACTCTGTGGAATTTGTCTTGAGGAGACTTCATTTTAAATAGAATTAAACTTTTTTTTTTTCTTTTTTTTCTAATTTGTTTCAATACACTTACCCCCCTGGACAGCGTGTCTGTTTAGGTCTGCAAAGCATATATCAATAACACAACATGTTTGCAGTGTCCACTCCTGAGCTCAGTGACAACTTTGCCTTGGATAGCTTCAATCTTGTAGTCAATTTCTAAAACAAAAATCCATCAATAACCTACATCTGTGACAAGCAATAACTCAATGATTGTATGGAGAAAGAAAAAAAAAGTTTCTGCATTTTTATGTAGTATTCACTATCATTTGAGTGTTATAATCCCCAAATATTTTAATTAATTTTCCTGGGTCTTAACCTATCTTTTAAAGTCTGAGTATCTCATTTGGTTTAAGCTCTACTTCTTACAGATACTAAGGCTTCCGGGTCTGTAAAATATACTTGCAAGCTGCATGTCTGTGTTTGGTTCTTACCTATGACCACAGAACTTATTATATGTGAGATCCAAGTTCACTGAAATGAATATAAACCTTTAATCTAAATTTCCGCTCTCAAACCTGCAAGTGCCCTCAGTCTTTGTCATGACAGTTGAGAATTCAGCATACTCTCTATGAGTTTAAGCGGACAAGAAATAATACAAAAGTGCAGGCATATAATGGAGTTTTAAATGGCAGAAAATTGTAATAAAAAATAGAAAGGAAAACGGAAGGAGGCCTGCATATAGCTTCAGGAAAATGTTTCTATCTAGACAAGATAATGGCTAATCAGAAGAAAACAACCTTTTATAAAATGTGATGGGAAATTAAAGTAAATTACTTCAAAAGTAAATATAAAGGATATGTCATTAACTGCCTTAATTACAAAAGGCAAATCATTAAAAATAATTTCAAATTTAAATTCAATGAAAGGAATAATTTAACTCTCAAGCAGAAAACTATCACTTTGACACTAATGCAAACTAGGCAAGAAGGACTGTCATTTATTATTAATGACAAACACAGGATTTTGAAAGTACACACTAAAAGAAATAAGAAGCATTTTCTTAAGTTTATTCAAAAAAGTAAATTAGTTACTAAAGTTAAAAACTAGTATGTCCTTTACAAAGGTTTCAGCATCTTCTTTTGACTAACAGCTCAGTAATGTTTTAATTTTCCAAAAATAAATAATTCCTCCTGCAAGCCAGGCAGTGAAAATCAGTCCCCAGGGTATCTGCATACTGAAACTCACAGAAAAGCACACACTTAGAAAAACTGCTTCCAGAGCAAGTGATCAAAAAAAAAGACCTTACTGTATATATTTGATTCTCTGAGAAGGTGAGGAATGACAATGATATCCTGAGAGAGACTGTCTTCAAATACATCCTCTTTAAAGAATGAAATTAATTCTGTTCTGAGATTGGATAGGAATAAAATCTCTCTCCCTGAAACGTGCAACCAAAGAGCTAGAAAGATGAATGTTGTTTGCCCTAGTTTTGTGAAAAGCCTTTATTGTATGAATGAAGCATTCTCTTTGATTAAAGAACACGGAAAGAATAAGAGAAAAAGTGATGGTGTGGGAGAGAGGGAAAAAAACAGTAATTTCTTCTCAGTTAGAGCAAACAGTTAGATCAGACCATGCTGCATCAGAGCATATACTTAGAACAACAGGTAAGATGCAACAACCCAGAGAAAGAAAAATCATAGAAAATCACAGAAAAAGGCAAAATGGATTCTGCAGTCTTCAGGCAGCAGTGACAGCACAGTTTTTGTTGGTCCCTTTGCTTTTGGGAAGAAACACTTCTGTAATTTTCATGCTGTTCTGTGACCTAGAGGACCACAATTCATTTTTTTTGTGCTGCTCTTTGCCTTCTTGCCTAATTTCAGGAAGCCAGTTATAGCTTGGTAGTCAGGTATTACAAGAAATAGACAGAACTAGAAACTCTATGTGATTTTTAAAGAGAATAAAGCTCCATTCAGTTTAATAATTTCAAAAGGAATTAAGAAAAATCTTACCTTACCTACCTACCATACCTTCCCTTTTACCTACCATAATACCTTCCCATGTCAATGATACATTGGAAGGACAGATCCATTACTACAAAATTCTAACAGCCCTTAACAAGGACTCTATAAAACAAGCAGATAGATTAACACAGATTAAGGCTGAATGCTTTGCTTTTTACAAATTTGAAGAATACATACCTAAAGTCAGTATGGTATTAGCTGGCATAGTCTGCTGAGTGAGATGTATTATTTAAGAATTATCTACAGATACATTTTCTTTCATTCTGGAAAGATTGTTCTTCAGCAGAATTTAAAGATAGTTTCTAGAGGTAACTCCAGTGCTGCTCACAAACCCCATTCTGCCACAGTATTTCTGCTGGAATTGAAATACTCACACAGCTGCCAAAATCCCAATTTGGGAGCAGCCATGACCACAGTTTTCACAGCCATGGCATGGATGTCCAGTGTCAGCTGTAAGAACACAAGTCTCTAGCACTTCTACCTAGTGATCTAATACCGGCATACGTAATAGTCCAAAATTAAACTACTGTATGCTCATATAAAAAGTCAGCTTTTGAATGTTCTCCACCTCTGTTCCATTGATTTGAACAAAACTATTGCATTTCTTACAAGCTGAAGATCTTATCTGGTTTCTGGTTTTAAAAATAAAGAGCTGAAACATTTTTCAGCAAAACATATTTTGCAAAAGAATGATAAATAATATAGAACCGTCTTAATTGGTGCGCTCCTATTGGAAGAACAATTTGACTATAAAATAATAATCTGATCTAAATTTAAGAAGCTTATACAAATTCATTAGGCTGTGCACCAAATTTAAATACATACTATGCATGAGGGTGACTCAGTATGCAGTCAGAATAATTTAGAAAGCAGCATGAAGCTAACATGATGGTCTTGGAGTATGTCACACTGCTGCAGTAAATACCTGTTCTTGTTTCTAAATTATTGCAAATGGGCTTACAAACAACACCAAACAGGATTTACAGGGAATTTTTCCATAATGAGTTCATTCCCATCCCAGGTAACTACACTGGAGTCAGTCTCTTCTACCTGAATAAACACATTGTCGCTCCCTACATAGACTTCATATCAACTCTGTATCCACATATATATACAACACTCAGTATCAACTTTTCCTTGCCATGGGGTAGCTCCAATGGAGTTTACTCATTGTCACCAACCCTATCCTCAAGACATTTCCTTTCACACTCTGCACTTCCTTGTACAGGGCAATCTGTACAGACTGGGTCATCCCTACGCTGTGAAAAAGTCCTCCAGAGTGATCTCTCTTCTTCATGATATTGACAGTGGGGGCTTGTTTGAAGAGTCAGGTACTCCTGGAATACAACCAAAGTTTGTCAGCTTCCCACCTGCACTATTTGCACTCCCATGAGTACTTGTATCTACCCCAAGGTCTTCACAACCTTTCTCCTACTTCACCACTTCACTCCAAACATCTGCGGTATAGACAACCACACAGTGCTACTGCATAAATCAAAATATATTCGCTGACTCTGAAATTAAACTACCAGGCAAAATCTTTAGCATGTATCTTGCCTTGTGCTCAGCTACTATTGTATTTGCACAAAGTAGAAGAGTCTTTGCATTACTATTTGTATGAAGTCCTCTGAGTATCCCAACTGGCCTGTTTTCCACTGTCCATCTCTGGCGCACTGGAAGAGACCCATGCTAGTGTGTAGACTAATTAATTTCTTATGCACTTTTTTAGCATCTGACTGCTGGCCTAGGAAATTCTGTTGTGAAATCAAACAGGACAGTTACAACCACCTAAGAAATATTGATAATGTACAGTAATATGAAGTGCAATTCTTAGGAGACTTTGCCTCGTTGTCTGAAAGACTTCTAAACATTCCTCTAAGCTATGCTGTGCCACGGAAGACTGTTTCTCTCTTTTTTTAATGTGAAACAATTGTACAAAACTTGACATTCTTAAAAATAACACACAGTGGAGGGGAAGAGGTTGTATTAGGCACTGCACAACCTACTGGCCACAAACTTTACAATACTACTGCAATTGTAAGCATGTATAATTTGAAGAGCTCTGAAAACTAGTTTTTGCTTAGATACATTATAACCTATATTATCCACCTTCCCAGGAGTCCACTTTCTCGCTATGTTTCCTTGAAGATTGTTTCTCTGCATGCTTCTGCATAGCATCAAAAAGTGTTAACGTTCATTTTCAGGCAACAACTGCAAATGAAGCATAACTGTTTTTATGGTAATGCTCTGCAGGAATCTCTAACTTGAATTCACGTAACCCTTTGCACCATCTAATGCATTCAAACAATCCAGTATCCATTTAAGGCGAGGGGGAGAGTAATGTACTGTCTTTTGTTTAAGGTTCATAACATAAATTATTGCTATGTACTCATCAGAAAATGAATGGGAGACTACCTAAGTGCCAGTGATTTCGAATTGCTTTTGCAGCTGACATATCAGTGCAGAACTCCATGGGTTTTTGACACTGAATAGAGACAAGGAACATTCACTCCACTCTAACAGATGAGCACCAACTCTATTGCTGACTGCCATCCAAGGCCACTTTTTCCCAAGCATCACTGTCTTAACAAAAAAAATCAATATAAACATAATTATTGAAGGCAACTTGTGTCAACTATTCTTCAGTGAACTTCTCTGCTTCTTTCACATCCATGTATTCACTGAGCTATTATAGGTGAAAGATTAGGTGCTCGGCATATGATGCTAGACAATACTCACAGCAACCGCCTCCAGGATTTGTTTAACAGCATCAGCAGCATCGCGTTCACTGTAATAACCCTTTTCCACAATCCTACAGAAAAGGCAACAAGAGAAACTGTGTTAAGGAGTAAATAAACTGCAAGTAAAACCTTATTTTGAAAAGTGAACAAGAAAATAATCAAATTTAAGTACTCCTGGGAGTCCCTAAAGAACAAAAACATCCCATTTATAATCCAGGTTATCTATATTTCACAGTTAAATGAGAAACTGGAGTTTAAATACCAATTCAGTACAGAACTGATAATGTATGTACTTTCAGTTGAAATCTTTTTGGATTCAATAGATATTAAACTTCTGGGAATGGCAGTTACGCTCAGACAAACCAAGTATCCCTTAGGTATCCCTTAGGAGTTGCTTTTTTTGCACTTATAGTTAACTTAAGCTGTGTTTAAGTGCTCCTCTATTCCCCACGCCTAAAAAAAACCAGCTATTAATGAGCTGAACAATTGTCTTTAGTTTCCCACTCGTATAAAATTGGGGGCTCTGGAGTCAACAGACACACTCATGGTTTAATTAAACCTACTTTTTTCTTCTTAATGTAAATCTCCAGTATATGGTATTTATTTTGTATAGATGACACTTAACAGCTTGATTTGATAAATGTGTTGACCATGTGTAGTTGCTGGTGAGTTTAACAATATTTATCAGCGCCAATGATTTCTGATAATCTGCTTTTCAATTACATAAAAACAAAAAAAAAAAAAAAAAAAAAAAGAAAGAAAGAAAAGAAAAACCCAATCTTCTTCCTTAATAATGTTATTTTCTTGGAGCCTTGTAATGATAAAACATTAACCCAGTGTGGTATTTCAGAAATCCGTAACAGGCAGCAAAGGAGTTTTCCTCCCAAACTCTAGGTATGCTGCTAGAGCTCCTTCAGAACAATGTTGGCAGTGACACAGATTTTGAAGTCCGATTCAGGATTTGATCTTCCCCCGGAGTATAAACTGCCATTACAAAATGAACCCAAATATAAACGCACAGTTCACTTGCATTGAACTGCACTGATTTGTCAAGCAAACCATAATTAAAACTTAAAGTTTAGTTAACTTAAAAATGCTTCAGTAAAGGAATTCTACAGTATTTTTACAAGTACATCTAACCACACAGAAAAATTGTGAACTGCAATAATTCTGCAATAATAAAACTGCAATAATAAATAATAATTTTCCCTCAGAAAGTTAGGGCACAGATACCTTTGTCCTTAAGTTTTGATTTTATACTGTATTGATTTTACAAAGCTCAAGAAAACACACACAGCTGTTGTCCAGAGGGAGTATTTGTGGTGTTATACATTTTATAAAGTGATCTACCACAGGCACACTAGCTAATTTTACAAAACAATGCAGAAAGAGCCCCATGAATCAGGAAAAGAATAAGTCTGTAATGTTTGAAGTCAACAGTCTTCAGTGCCTCTAGAAACCTTCTGCCCCAGGGTCCAGAACAGAACTCTTTTGACCCTGCTCCCCTTTTCTGGTACTTTTTCACCACTGCTCTTCTGTTAATTGCTAAGCTCATATTGAGCTCCCTCTGAAGCAGTTCCCTTCAGAAAATAGTCTAAATGCATCAGGAAGCTCTGCAGGGGAACCACCAACCTGTCTTCCTGCCGCCATTAGTTCCATTCCCCTAAGATATGTTAGTTTGACCCTCAACTTCCACGTTAGTTTATTTTTTATAATATATGGCACAATGCACGGCAGGAAAAAAAAAATCACAAAGCACATGACTGCGTGTGAGCTTGTTGCATGAATGCTGACCTGCTTGGGGTTTAATTCCAATATCCCAGAGTGGCATCACAAGCAAGGATAGCCCCCAACTCACAGGTGAGGGAAATGGGCTGTCTCTTCCAGCCTAAAGCAAGGATAGCAGAATGGCGGCAAGGTCACCCTCTGCACATGACCTCAGAAATATACTGGGCACAAGGGTGGGTTTCTTTTAAGCAGCAGCATTTACATTTCTCTGATATTTCCCATGTACATGACTAAAATCAGAGAAAAACATGGCAATGCAGTAATGATTTAATTTACATTTCTCTCTGAAGCTGATGAATTTCTAATGTTACCATGCATCCTAAAACCCACACTCATTCTTTTCTTCCCTCTTTAAAGAGATGCAACTTCAAAATAATAATAATAAAAAGACATCTCCCACCTGCAGCCTCTTTTTTTGTATTCCCCTCCGCTCACCAAAATCAAAGAAGTTCCTAGCTTCCTGCCAATGCGGAAGGGGAACTACCAATTACCTGATTCCTTGAAACAAGAGAGATCAAAGAGATGCTCAAAACTGGCATCCTAATTCAGATAACTACATGTCAGTATTGATAAGATTGATTGTATGTCCTTTAAGCAGACAATAGAAGGAGTACATAGACATTAAAGAAAAAGCCCTTGTAAACTTACACTTTAAATAAACAACATACAATGACATAAGCAGCTGTGCTTCAGGAGAGCCTTATAAACAACTGTAGAAAATAATATTTTGCACAGAACTCATCACATTAAGTTATACATGAATAATACACGCACGGCTTATATCACATGCAGTTACCATTTTTTTCAAAAGTCTAGAAACTAGACATATCTCTTCTTAACCAATGTTATTCCAGCAAATAGAATGCCTGATCCTCTATAAAAGCAATAATGTCAGACAACACATACTACTTGCTAAAGATGCAAACTCCAACCTAGCTCTATGCAAGGCAGCAATAAAGAGGACTGTGGTTTATATCTAGTAATAATCCTGGCAGATCATTTGCATAAGTATTTTTGCATCTTGTGATAGTTTTCAGGAGGCAAGTGGTAGGTGTGCCAATTTGCTTATTATAACAGCCCTCCTACCTGAGACTAATAAAACTTCTCCTTCACAAGATTTTTTTCAGTTTGAACCTGTAGATGAACAGTACTTCATTGCCCTTTTTCCATGAGAGAAGGGGAAAGCTACAGGCATATCATATTTTGTCATCATGAAAAAGAAACATAATTATACCTTGCTTACAGAATGACCCTTAACAAAAGCATGAATCAGAAAGACTAAATCTTCACTGAGAGTTCACAATAAAGAAACAATAAGGAGCTAATTAAATACTGTCTTCAACACATAAATGAAAGAGCCAGATAGACCAAAAAGCTCTATTTGGGATCACAGCCAACTGGGTCAAGATGGAGATTCAAATTGAAAATGACGGTCAAACAAGCAAGCATATGGCTATCCACATTCTAATCACATTTGTGTATAATCATATTGTTATAGTTTCATAAATGCATTTATTGAATTATGCTGATTGAGATCCTTACATAGTACACAGCCAAGCACCTCACAAAGTACATACTGGTGAAAGTATTAATATTTCAGATATTTATATGTATGAAATTAGGATTGCATGGCTGCAAATGCCTTTGATTTCTTGCAGAATTTTTGCTATAACAGATTATATTTTAAATTTCATTTTTGAAAGGATATTGCATCAGAATGTTTTAGTTATTCAACATTTCAATACAAAAATCCAAAGAAAGCCCTATAAAACATTTCCAGACTGATGTTACTGTTACTTGGATCCTCAAGAGACCCTAGTCTGTCTTTTAGGTGAATGTAAATGTTTAGCTGCAGATTAAGAGAATATTGTTTTAGCCATATATCAGAAAGTAAGTGATTTTGTGGCAGAGAGCACACAGTGCATTCTTTGGGGCCATGACATCAAGCACCAGGATACTTAAAACACCACCTTATTTAATCCTACCTTTCCAAGCATGCACAAACATATTTGAGACATATTTGTATTCTTAGAGAAAGACAAGAAAAGAGGTTGTCCTTGTCATTTTTTCCTTTTCACTGCCACTGGGGACAGAAGCGCTCTCCTTGGCAGCCCAGGACAGTGGGACAAGTGGACCCCAGACTTGGGCTGCCCTGTCGAGCCAACGCGGCTCCTAAGGCCAGAGATGGAAAATCAATCTAGAAGACCTGAGCAAGACAACTCACACTACCAAATAAATGGAAAGTTAGTCTCTGGAGCTGGTACAATGTATTTCCTGTAGTCAGTTCTCTCACAGAGAGTGGGCAGTTGAAATCAGCAGCTTCCATGCAGTGTTCAGGCATATAACAATCTGCGGTACTGCCTGCCAGTTCCCATCCAGTCTTTCTGCTGTTTTGCTTCTCTCTGAATACTGGAAGGTTTCTGACAAAATAAGTTATTCAGTTTTCCAGGGCTTTTCTTTGAAAGCCTTGCCCATTTTCCAGAGTGGATTAGTGATATATAGCTTGGACCCAGCTAGGACACACCCCCGCGCACAGTTCCCACATCATCCTAAGCAATACCAACATAAGCCAATAGCACATTTTAAGTGAAAATGTTTTAAATTAAAAGCGTTCCAAGTTAAGAACTAACAAGCTTTAGTATTACATCAGTTCACATTTAGAAAGCAGCAGGCAGCCAGCAAAACACTTGCAGGAGACAATTCTTTCAGTAGAAAGCACAGGTATAGATGCTTCTCGAAAGTCCTGAAGTACTATAATTGCATTATCATCACTACTTGAGTTGTTTCTTCATTTATAAAGTCATAAGTGTGTGTGTTCTGGTGCTTGGAGTTTGATATAATTCTAGGTGCAAGCATTGGTCATACTCTAAACACTATATTATATATAAACATTCAAAAAATTATAGAATTTGACTATTTCTCATCTTTAAAGAACACTACAGGCAAGTAGATACTTGCTTAGAGTAATTCTGTCCAGTGTTAGAAAACAAAGTGCTCATCATAAACAAGCATAAAGACATTATTAAAGACATTGTACAGGAAGGAAACATCAAAAAGCAACAGAAAGACTACAAACAACCTTTTCTTTATTCTGTAAATTACTGGGTTTTAACACTGCCGCAGATGAAATCAAGAGATACTGAATGTGTTACTATGACATCAAGGGGAACTTTTATCAAAGATAATTTATGTGTTAAGTTTGCCTTCCATTACTCAGAGAATGGAGTGCCAAGTCAGAGCTCTTTTTTTCTCAGTCCAGAGTTAGGGACTATGTCTTGCACACATGAAAAAGGGAGTCCAAAGACTCTTCTAACTCATGTTCAAGAGACAAGATGCCACAAAAGAATAAGACAAGCACACAAAATGAAGGAGATGATGCTCTCTGCTACTACTTTACTGAAAAGTGCACATTTCAATGACTGTTTAATTCCTTTATTACTTTTCATATCTCTCAGCTGTGTGCCTGGAGGCTTCAGGAAATTTTTAGATTGGAGAATCAGCTTAAACCTATGTCTCAGAGGAAATGACAAGAAATCTGAAACCGAAGTAAGTCAAGAGTAGGTCACTAACAGTATTTTTAGATGGCTTTCATTGCACTTAATTAACAGGGAAATGAAGAAACAATATATAGGCTGTGGTCAAGGCAACAAAGTTCAGCTAAGGAGAACATGTGACTGCCATAATAGTTTCAAACTGAAGAAAAAAGAGACTAATGAAAAATAGTCTTATTAATCTCAGGCATTCTGAGCAAAACGAAGTTAAAGTAATGGTGAGGTTTTTTGGTTTTCTTTTTTGCCCCCTGAAATCAGTATTACAAAAAGGAATATATCAGGGATTCAATCAAAAAGCAATAAATATTAATAAAATCTGAACAAAAAAAGATCAGTTTCAAAAAGAAGATACGTAATAAAAGACAGAAACCAGACTTCATTTGTGCTGCAAGACCTGTACCTGTTTGTGGTAATAAGTAAGTTAATTGGTTGCAGCAAAGTCAGATCAACAAAATGATTTAAAAAATCTGAAGAAACATATCACATGATGCAAAGGACATGCAAAGTTATGAGTAATAAGAAATTATACTTAGGAAAAGAATGATGAAGGCACAGAAGGGCAAAAGGAACAGATAAGAAAAAGTGTATCTGAAATAATCATAGAAGAAATCATTATTCCAAAATGGAAGAACTATAGGGAAAAATTGAGGCATAATAATAATCAAAGGGTAACGCCCTAAAGTAAAATGAGAAGAGGGTACTGGGTATTTACCTAATCAGACTTTTGAACACTCTAAGATTTATTTTATCAATAAAAATGCTTAAAAAGGCAACTATTTTGACAGACCATTTACCTATAACTGAGAAGCACCTTCAGGGTGAGCTTTTCCCCAGAAGTTTTTATGCCACAGAATCATTTTGAATTCCCTTACAGCCATTGAATTTAACCTTTTTTCCACTGTGATTTTTGACTCATATTAAAATGTCTGATTCCATTTAATTGAGCTCACATTCCGATAATTCAGTGACATCTGAGAGTTAATGCAGTCAATTCTGCCTTTAGCTTTCTCCTGTGAAAAAGGAGAGGAGGTGAAATGTTACAGATTTCTGATTATAAATCTGCCTTTTAAAACGACCCACATTGCTTTTTATTACTTTATTGTTTCAAATCAATTCATACTGCATAATATGAAGTCATCCAAAAACCTAATAAAACCCATTTCCAATAAAACCCATTAACAACAACAAAAAATGCCTATGTTCTAAACTGTGGCTCCATGGCATGCTTGGTTATGACGACGAGTTGATAACGAAGATCGTGAGTGCAGGTAAAAATTGGCCTTTGGCTGCCTCTTTTTCTCCAGAGTTGGAATTTCCTATCCACAAGGATACTTCAAACAACCTTTAGTAGAGACTGCAGCAACTTTAGCTTTTCTTTCATTTGAGCAGCTTCTTAAAGGTCCTTAACAGACAGTGCTGGTAGACATAGAAATCAGAGCAAAACTATATGTGACCATTCTGCTATGCACTTGACCTGATATGCTACTTTTATTTTAGCCTTTTTACTAAGGACTTTTCTAAGGACATGCCCCAGCAAGGCTCTGTGTGACAGCAGCCTGCCCTCAGTATTTTGGCAGCGTGTGAAACACTGCCATATGCTGCTTGACACACTGCAGCTGGGTCACTCAGCACCGTACAGGAGAACTGTCCTTCAGGACCCTGTCAAAACACCACTGTTTTAAATGCACTTACAGCATGCATGGCTGTTTTAAACACACGGGACTGAAACAAGAGGGCCAAATAAATGTCAAACTCCTAGCACACAGGACTGGGGAGAGGGTATTAGGAAAATAGCTGAAATAGCTGAAATAGCTGAAGTCTCAGTTCATTCAGAGCTACCACACCTCTCTCTAAGCTTTGTATTCATTTGGTATACAGATTTGTCCTCAAAAGTCCTTTGTTATTGCTCACTTATTAGGATAACAGAAGCCACTATGCAAACATTCTGTTTTATAAAACCTTTCAAATTGGGCATAGAGCTAAATTTCTTATGTTTGGGACAGTGGAACATTGCGTGTTAGGTTATGATCTGGAATGGCATTTAAAAGTTCTGCAAAACAGGTTTATTTTAGAAAAATAATCTTTAGAAAACCAGCCTTATTTGAGCTCTGTTAATTGAGACATAGAAGCCATCTTCACAACAAGGGGAAAGCCTATGTGAAACAAGTCGCCCGTCTGTAAATCAAATACTATACAAAAAAAGAACGGAAATCGAGAGGCAGAAGGAGCAGTAAAATACTTGATGTAGAAAGTAGCTGCATATTAGAATAAGGAAACCAGATGCATTTGTGTAACAGGTCTCTCGTTGTTACTTGTTGACAACAAATTTGGAAGAGGCACGAGAGCAAGTCCTTCAAAGCACAGAAGTTACTTTGCTGCCTGCAAAAACCTCTGGGCAGACCCATAAACAAAGAGGAGAGAACCTGCGAGGCCTCTTGGAAAATCAGAATATTTTTCTCAGGCATGGTAGAAAGATGTATGAAATAAAAAGACTAGATGTGAGAGAGGAAGCTTGCCTTACAGAAGAAAGGCTGAATAATCCCTCACTAAAACTCAGAAGTCAGTCACTGTTTGGCACAGTGACAGCAATAATCCTTCAGCCCCAGTGAAAGAAAGGAAAGGGACTGCTAACATTTAGTTCATGTTATCAGTGCAAAAAATCCTGATAGCATAGTTCTATTAAATTATTTTCAGACTAAAGTTGAAGAGTGAATTCATTTTCCTATTGCTAGCTTTAACAGCTGAAAATAACTTTTTTTCCCCCCCAAATCACGGATCAGAGTATATTGACAAAATTTTCAGTTCTATTGTATATGGAGAAATAGAGGGTGCTTAATTCAGAAGAGCTCCATGATATTAGTGCTCATTCCTAGCATCACAAGGGGGCACCGCAATACTAGGAAGTGACTAAATGGCTTTGCTTCTGTTCTAGGCACAGTCATAGAGCTTGTAATAGCTGAACTCGTGGATTAAGTGCACAATTTTGGGGAATGATCAATCCAGAGGACTCAAATTCTATAATTCCTGCCCAAGCAGAAGATTAAAGAATGTTGAAAATGTCATAATATTAAATCCGAGTTCTATAAAATAATGCAATTCCCCATCCTGGATCACGTGCAATGTTCCATTTTCAGCTCTACTACCAAACATATGGTCCCTGCTCAGAAACCAGTCATCTCACTGGCATATTTTTTAATTTTCCTTTGTCAAACACTTCCCAGCAGAGACTCCTGTACAGTACTCAATTTTCCTGAAAAATACTCTATCCGAAACCATGTGCATGCACATACCAAGGGCTGTGTGAAAGGCAAGACGCTTTGCAAAGGGTCCTTTCTAGCTGAGGACTGGGCACTGGTTGTTTCACTTGCAGCACATCTTTCCTGATTGCTTTCACTGCATGTTGAATTAGGAGGCACCTTTCTTCTGTTTGAATTCAAGATGTTACAAGAGGAGTTGCTTTTGTTGCTACGTTTCAGAAACAGCTCATCTCAATGTTGTAGCTATGAGCACGCTACAAAGAAAGGTATGTTTTTGTTTTCTCAG
>VZSV01000104.1:2301649-2315692 GCA_013398735.1 Nothocercus julius
TACTTTTCATACCTCAGCAAACTCTCTGTAACACATGAGGTTTAGACACTACTTTCTTTAGTGTCTGTCAACACCTGTCTGACAATCTTTCAGGGTAAGCTGAATGTAAAACCTTCCCCACCCTCCACAGACTGACAACACCATATCCTCCTTCATTTACAGAACTTGTTTTGCACAGTTTTTCATTTTATTCTTCCAGAACATCAACAGTTTGTTTTAAAGAATAAGTATGATTTTACAGTCTTGCATAACAAGCCTAATGTGCCTATGAGGAAAATCGTAAACTTTGTTCTCACAAGGCTGTATACACAGACTACAACAGTCAATATGGACCTCTTAGGAACAGAAAGAATTTTTAAAAGGAACACGGAGTGGAACATGGTTAAACTTACAATGTTTGGATGTGAAAGGCGAAGTAGAACTCCTATTTCTGTGCGGACAATTTTCTTGTCTACCTGGTTAAAAGTAGGGGGGGGGGAAAGAGGTGAAAAATTGATTTATCTGTTCATCATAAAAACTTCTAACTGTATCACAGGAATGTATCTATTTTATAAGACCTCCCGGGGGGAAAAAGCCTATGTAAGATACAAAAAACAAACACAATGTAAGGAGCAATTTTCCCTATTGCAAGACAGTTACTAGGACAGGAAAAAAACATGTGCTTCTAGCAAAATATTCCCAAATGTATACATAAATAATGCACAAATAAAATACAGGAGAGACATGAGGGGGAAAAAAAAGGCAAATTTCCTATATTTTATTTACATTTTGCCCTTGCCCTGCACAACTGCATTTCATTTGGTGCAATTTACACCAGGATCGAATCTTTCCAGCATACCGTGATCAACAGCTGCATTAGACAGTCCAAGGGACAAGTCTTTTTTTCCAGCACCTGATATAATGTATATACCTGAGTAGTGTAACATCCAGTGAAGAAAAGAAATGATGCAAGCATCAAGCATCCCTCAGCCTCAGATAGGTTATAAGGCTTTAATTTTCACTTGCTGCGGAAAAATTTTAGAAGAAGTTATATTTTTGCACAATATTGTCCTTTTGGTTGAAAGTCTGGGAGAATTAACCCTTCCCTTTTGTTCTCTTCTCAAACTGCACAGTCTTTACAGATTCAGGCTCAAACTCTTGTGCCCTTGGCACTATTCGGTCTCTTCTCAAAACAGACATAGACCAGAGGAGTATTTCACTCATCAGACAGATCTGCATTTCCCTCCCAACTTGCGTGCTTAAGCATGAAAGAATCATTATGCAAACAATACATTTATGAAGAAACTATCTTGGTGAAAAAGGTGCACAAACTCAAGAGAAATCCCACTCTGATGGAAATCATTAATGTATTTCTTCCACAGTACTCTTCATTCAGTTAGTGTTACTAACTGAAGGAGAATGAGCAAGTTAAGGGACTAAGTTCTCCCAAATTGCTGACAGAGATGAACTTAAATTGAACGCGCTTGTTTCCTTGTTTTGCTAATCAAAGGTTTCCAGCAAGCACAATTCTTTTTTTTTTTTTTTTTTACAGCATGTATAAAATCAACTGTTACACTACATAAACCTCTAAAAGGGATATAAAAATACTTCAAATTCTCAAAGAGGAAGAACTATGCTTCCAAAAAATATATATTTTTTAAATTTCCTGAAAGTTGAAAAGTACATTTCAATATTTTATTTTTCCAGAGATAACAAAAGTCACATTCAGGATCACAGACAGAGTTACTGAAAGAAAATGTGATTTACCCTTTGGGTGCACATGTGTAAATCAGAAGTAGTTCTAAGACAGTAGTTCTACAGGGCCGTGAAAGTGGTGGAAATGAGTCATTAGACACTTAGGGCTTTCTTGAAACTGACTGACATTTATCTGTTTTGAGTGACTTCATCAGGAAGCAAAAAGAAAGAAAAATCAACTTGGAGCAGATATGACGAATCAGAGAAGTAGCAGAAAACAAAAATCAAAGAGGACTGAAATAACCCATTTCCAGAATATCTTATTGGAGAGAAAAAACATGATCAATAACTAAATATCTCTCAGCATGTGCAGAGCACACTGTATGGGAAAAAGCCCAAATGGTGCATCTTCCATGCAGTTTTCTTAAAATGCTATGAGCACCAGCCTACTCATTTTGACTCACGTGAAGAAGTCTCCCTCGGGTTCAAAACCCCCTTGACATCGGTGTGGCTTTTCATGTCTGCATTACTTGCTTGAGTGAAAACATATAGCCAGGGGCTCTGAAAGCTTTCCCTGGTTCCTTCAGAACTGCAAGATTCAGGTTCCTTCAGAATCGCAAGTTTGAGATGATGGAGAGAATAACATAACTGGATTGATGTGCTTTGTATGAGGCTTGTCTGTCTCATACAGGATTAGAAAAACTAATGTGGTACTGCATGGACAGTTATTCCTCCATGAAAACTGTTTAGGTTTGAGCAATTTACCTCCTTCAGAAGGACTGGTACAAACTGAACAAGCTATAGTTTGTTTTCTCTTGTTTTGAAAATGTTCATGCATCAAGAATATCTGGCAACAAGCATGTAATATGCTGTCCAAATTCTAAAGATGTTTCCTCTTGGCTCTAAGGAGGTATTACTGAGAAATCATAATGGCTTCTTTTTCTATAGCTGGTGGCAACAAATTAAGCCAAAAAGAGTGGTCTGAGACTCAGTTTCAATTCCTTGCTTTCCTACCGATTTACTCCGTGACCACAGGCAAGTCCCTCTGTTTCTGAGCACTTGACCTGACAGACAAAGAATCACTCTTACAGTACTTCCTCCGGGTGGTACGAGGAAATTTTATCTAAAATTTTGGGATGTTACGATCCAAAAGCAAACTGGCCATATATAAATGCTTAGCAATGCTAAATACTTATGAACATCCTGCAAAACAGCTATTGGAATAGTTATTACAACAGAAGCATTCATATGTAGGTGATTGAATCATTTTATAGTAAAAGCAGCACCACATCTGGTCTATTTTATTACAGAGAACCTGTTTTTTCATTTACTTTTATGCTCTTCTCTTACACAAAGCACAGAGCTATATCAGTATTTTCCTTGTTTCAGCTCCTTCTAACAAAATGTACCTACTTGTATCAGCTCCACACTTGTCTTAGTTGTTTACATGTTGTTAAAAGTTTTAGGGCACAAATTTTGGTGAGATAAACCATTTGCTAGGGTGACAATCACACCTTTCACTCCGCTACATGTGATACTTGTGCAGGAGCACATGAAAAAAAGGAAAAAAAAAAGTGCAATTTTCCAAAAGACTGTTGCTACAAACTTTTGGGAAAAGCAAATATGCTTGCATAGATCAAACTCTGTGATATGATTTGTGCAGATTTAATATCTGACCTGCAAATTATTTATTTTTGTCTCTTTCTTTTTTCTTTTGTCCTAAATTTTTGTCCTAAATTCCGATTAGGAATTACTCTTCTACAAGCTTTCTTTGTTGTTTTTAATCTATGCTAAATGGATGAATGTACACTTTTGGTCAGATGTTTTGGTCAGATGTATGATTTTATTCTGACTTACAAGACAGCTTTTCTCTGTGCGAAGAATTTCTGTATTAGTTCTGTACCATGTTGTGCCACATTTGGGTGATTTTAACACTGGTGAAATTCTGTGGAGCTTTTTCCATGTATTTTCAATTTTCTGTGATGGGCCTACGAAACGGCATTCTGCTTTTCTGCTGTGGTACGTCCACTTCCATTTTAGAAATGCCTTTTCAGGTCACCTTGGCACAGTTATTTAATCTGTTCCTCACCAGTGATCTTAGGCATGAAGTTTGCACTGCCCATAGATACAGAACCCTAGAATGGTTGAGGTTGGAAGGGCCCTCTAGAGATCATCCCGTCCAACCCTCCTGCTCCAGCAGGGACACCCAGCGCACAGGGCACAGGGCGGCAGCCAGGCGGGTTTGAAGATCTCCAGAGCAGGAGCCTGCACAGCCTCTCTGGGCAGCCTGTGCCAGGGCTCTGGCACCCGCACAGCAAAGAAGCTCTGCCTCACATGGAGATGGAACTGCCTGTGCTTCAACTTGTACCCATTACCCCTTGTCCTGTCACTGGCCGCCACCTGGAAGAGTTTGGCCCCATCTTCTTTACATTCTCCCCTCAAGTATTTGTACATGTTGATAAGATCCCATCTCAGTCTTCTCTAGGCTAAACAGGCCCAGCTCGCTTAGTCTTTCCTCATACAATAGATGCTCCAGTCCCTTAATCATCTTTGTCGCTCTCCGCTGGACCCTCTCCAGCAGCTCCACGTCCCTCTTGTCCTGGGGAGCCCAGAACTGCCCCAGTACTCCAGGTGGGGCCTCCCCAGAGCTGAGCAGAGGGGCAGGATCCCCTCCCTCCACCTGCTGCCAACGCTGCTCCTCATGCAGCCAGGAGCCCTTTGGCCTTCTTGGCCACGAGGGCACATTGCTGCCTCGTGGGTAACTTGGTGTCACCCAGGACTCCCAAATCCCTCTCCGCGGAGCTGCTTTCCAGCAGGTCAACCCCTAATGTGTCCTGGTGCCTGGGGTTATTCCTCCCCACGTGTAGGACCCTGCACTTGTCCTTGCTGAACCTCATGAGGTTCCTCTCTGCCCAGCTCAAAATTCATAAGAATACATAAGACCATAAGAATGGTCTGTGATTATTAAAACTTACATTTTACATGCTTCTACCTATGGCTTATCTATGCAGCCATCCTCATGAAGTGCTAAAACACAACTAACAAGAATAGCTTTGAGCAGTCATACAACACCACCTAGCTCTCCTGTTTGTAGTGTCCCTCTGCCCCCTTACCCAAAATGCTTTTACCAATAAGTAAGCAAGAAGCTGTGACTGCAGTACAGGTTGGCATGTGCATGCTGGCTTTAAAGTAATCACCTAAAGTAGCCACGGCCTCACTGTGATCCAAGTTCACTAGGTAGATGGTGGCACAATATGCACACTCAAAATAGTAATCCTATGTCCTGTTTCCAGACAGACATGGAATTAACTCTTTAATATAGTACTTCATATATAACGAAGCCAAGGCCCAGAAAGTTAGGGTAACATCTGAAAGCGCGGTGAATGAAACTATCCACCCTCTTAACTTACATTCAGATATCTCCATAGAAATGTCATTATTTCTGAATGTGTTAGCATTTTCCTCTGTAGTTACTTCACTTCTGTTGTATTAGCAAATTACATGTTTTACAGATACAGTTTTAAAAATACTGGATCTTTGATGCTGGTCAGTCAGTGAAGCCACATCAGACCTATAGTCAACCATCCTGATTGGTAAACCTCAGATTACTTCAGCAAGGGAAAACAGTGGAATATCTTAAAAAAAGAAAGTGGAGATTCTTTAGTTCTTTTTATTTTACTATTATTTTGTCTTCTTAGAGTTTAACTGAAATATTAAAGACTACACACACACCTACTGCCCATACTAAGCAACTACAAGAGTGTTGCTTATTTTCTGCTGGTCTAAAATGTCTGTTACCAAGTTCTCATGACTATGCAATGGGCCACTGGGTTTCCCAGCTTCTCCTGAAATGTCAAGAAAGGAGAAATTAAGCTGCCAGCTTTGAACTTGAATAAAACTTAGAATTCCTTCTTAAGACAAGGACTTAAAATATGCATTTTCTGTTCAGTTTTAGCTTTTTTTTTTTTAATTGTCAAAATATTCTGTGTAATAAGAAATTCTACCTTAATTCTAGCCAGCTCCAGAGATACTCATATACATAATATCTTCCTCACACATACAGTGTTTTTTCCTAACCTGTACAAAACTGGATAGTACCACTGAAACAGGTGCATCTGAGTTGGTTTACTAAAAGTGGAAGATCTGGATGTCAGCTTTCATCATAAATAATAAAAAATACTGTGGGGATATAAAAAGCAGTATAGCAGGGAAAAAAAAAATTAAAATTGATGCTCTGATCCAAGCTACCTTTTTAATCTATTCTGTTGCAATTTAGTAACCAGTGAAGCAGGGGACAGAGGGTGAATTCTGCATTAAGAAAGCTGACCCTTCTGAAATAAAGGATTACCTCTTTGTTCTAAATGGGACATTTAACATCAACCTTGGGTAATTTGCTTCTTTAGGTTAGCTTTTATTGGACAAAAATGAGTTTCAGAAATAAAGACTTTCTCCTTTGTTTTAGTGGCCCTTCTTGCTTGACCTCCTCAGCAAGGTCAGCAGCTCTCCCTTTGCAGGGCAGCAATCTTTGTATTCATAGTGGTGTAACATTTTCTTTAATTTTTTTTCTTTTTTTCTTTAAACCTTCGCAAACTATTCTGTCTCTATCTCCATTCAAGAGATACATGAATTCCCTGAGGAAGAAAAAAATAAATTAAAACAATACAATAAAGAATAGGGGTAATTGCACATTCTGGCAGTATCTTATATAAGATCCGCAGGGAGTTTTGCTGAGAATTTTTATAGACACATGGTAAGCCAACTTGTATTATTAATGCAAAAGCATAGACTATTTATTAGAGCAAATAATATTTTCTGTCTTTAGGTGCTGGGTGAAAGTAAAGAAAAATGTAATATCTGCATATGACAGTGTGTGATATCTCGGATGAATGTCCATTTATCAAAATGCAGTTATATAGCAAGGCACTTCACTTTAGCGGGCATGCCATCAGATGGATGGAGATGATTTGCAGGACTGAAGGACAGACTTCAACATAGTAAACTGCTTGCTGAGGTATCCAGTTAACAGTCCCTGCACTCTAAAACACAAGATTTTAATGGTAAACCTGGTGAGACTCACATAATATTATCCAAAGGCACCTGCACCTTTGCGGGTTGATTCTATTGCTCACCAACACCAGCATAGTGGTATCACAAAAGGATGGAGAGTGGATCCTGCGGCTTGGACAATGTTGGCGATTTGCAATAACACATTTTAAAACTGAGTTCAAAAGAAGTTACATGTGCAATGAGCTGACCTTATTATACATTGTGGTCTAACTGTTGCACTAATTTGGTTGTTATTTCTGACCCTGACTCATTTATATACACATTTCTGCAAATATAATTGGTAAATGTTGCGCATTTTATGCAAGCAGATTTCAGGCTATTAGATACTCATGTACTATTCATTTCAGCTATTTACTATTTACACTGTGACACTGGTATCGCTGCTGTTCTCAGGGCCGGGTGGAGGTGGAGATTTTTTAAAGCAGAAGAATAATGATAGATCGAATAGATCAAAAGGCAAGCATAATTTTCCATTCTCAAACACCCTTGTTTACAAGATTTTTTAGAAAACTGTCCTTGCCATTTTCTTGACCAGCCCTGCCTTTCCTTTATATACTTACATATTTAAAACTTAACTTACTTCCCAATAAAAATTTATTAAGCCAGCTCATAATCTAACCCATGCAACCATTTTTAGATATATGACATTCTATGTAAAGGCTGCATCCCATCCTATAAACCAAACTGCCACTTTTCTCGAGTGTCTCATTCAGTAGCAGTTTCTCTAAAAACCAAGAACTGTTAGGTGACAGGACTTTTCCTTATCTTAAACTACCCTAATGTGTTTGGGCTCCTCAAATGAGTCATAATGATCTTGAATATGGTATGCTTACTTACATTAGCAGACAAAAGTGATGCTTGCTGATACTTACGTAACTACAGAAATGCTAAGCTAATGTACACACCCTTATCTGTATTAACTCACAGATTCATATGATCCTTCAATGTTACTCAATGAAAGTCTGATACACCAGCGCCATCATTAGTATGGTAAATTTTATCCTCAATACCAAATTATGCCAGGCAATCACACACATGCTCTATCACTCCATTTTGTAAGAAATAACACAGATATTGATTGAGGAAGGCCTGGCTGCAAGTCTGGCGATCAGCTGAGATTGATTTGCTCAAAATATATCAGGCAGGATGAAATCCTGAGAATTTAATGTGTGGATTATAAGTCTTGTGCATGTCCTCTAATGAACCACTCAGGATCTGAGGACTGGCTCTTTTTAAAGACATCTAGACAAGGTGACTTCTAATGTCCTGATCCTAGGCCCTTTAGGTTAGTCTTCTGAGACATACATCAGCCCCAGTTCATGGCAATGAGGTGTTCCCAAGTCATTTGATAGTAACGCTACACCTATAGTTAGTGATTGAGGCCTTGTCCCCAAAACTGTTTAAAACATGCAAGGTATATACTTCATAACTTGAGTAACAGAAAAGTGAGAGCCTCAAAGGAAAACAGGGAAGGAATCACTTGCTAGAGACTTTTCAGAGATGGACAATGGAAGATGCTTGATTGGAAGAAGACAGAAAGAAGCACGTAGAGATGGTGAAATGATTAAACAGACCGACAGAGGGAAAGGAGCTACAGCTAGTTTAGAGAGCTTGTTTCACAGAACAGAAACTGAGTTCAGCTGTTAGTGCTATACATCAGTAAATAATATGAGAATGTATGGGTCTATTTTTGTTACTCCACCTCTCCACTCCCTGTGGAAGCTGTCTCAACCACATCCATGACAGCACATTAAAGTGCCTCCTCTGCAGCATCTATGATCCATACTGGAAAAGGGGACAGAGACCGAGTAGGCTGCGAGCAACAGGAACAGTGACTTCCATCTCCAACAGATCAGGCAGAAGATGGTACAGCCTGGACTAAAACCCATCCTGTGATTTCTGCTCACAAGTGCCACAGGGTGTCTTCCATATTTAATGCTATGTTTCCTGAGGCTTTGTACAGTTTTGTAGAAGGAGAAGATTAAGTTGAAAGGAGACAAGCGCAACCTATGTGAGCTGAACCAGAGAAGAGAAATATTTGAACTGCAGGAGATCCAGCTACCTCTCTCTTAATACCAAATTCACATGTAGATTTGGCAAATCACATAGAGCTGGAGCTAAAATCTCTCTGTCACATGAAGTGTGATTTGGAATGGAATTTTAGTGCCTAAACCAAAGAACACAAACCCTGAAGACTCCTTCAGTTCTTATGTTACTTTGGCCAATTTAGCTTTGAGAGATCCAGCTGGTCAGGACTGAGAACTAATCGAGGCCATCAAACCAAGTTTCCTGCGGTCACCATTAGAAACAGTTATACTCCAAACATGCTCCCATTAAGTTTTGTGACTAACAAACGCTACATGAAGGTCAGAGCTAATAAAGCTGTCTCTCTTTTGACATTTTCACATATCCACCACATGGAAGGGAGACAACCTGGCTTATAATACACGGTTTATATGTTCACCAGTGCTATGTCTTTTTCTCCATTGATTACCTAATGTCAACAAACAAAATGAAGAAACAGAAAGAATGAAGAACTATCAATCATATACAAAGTCATGCCTTCTTTTGTGTTCCCTTCTCAGAGGCAGTGAAACTTCAGTGTTGTTTCTACCTGCTAGCACCATTTTCACAGGCAGGAAAGCGGTTGGAAGAGTTTATAGCTGATAATGACATTCTTCTGGTACTGCAGACTTTCTGCTTTGGTTCAAACCTCCCATGAAATGGAGGGCAGTAAACAAGATCTCCTATTCCTGTGTGGGTGTTTTATCACAGAACTACCACACGGAAGAGCACTGGAGTCGCCATCATCTTAAACCTTCTTTGTCTTCAAAAAGATTAGCTTCAGCTCTTCTTATATCTTTAACTATAAACTCCTGTCTCTGAAGATTTCCTTTATCTGCTCTTTGCACCAGTGATTGACATCTGCCTCCTGGAGAAAAGCTGAGATGCAACACACAACATTACTGCTCAGGCCTCTGTGCTAGTTCTGAGAGTCAACCAAAACTAGAGGCAAAAAGACTTCCCCAAAGCCCTGCCCATGCCTAATTTACCTGCATGCATTTATCCATAAAGACAAACATGCAGAAGATAACACCACAATGCATAAAACAGCAATAACTGCTTCGCTGAATAAAAATCCCTTATGGATTTAGCCCCTTGCCTTAGCACCACATGTTCTCCCCATCCATAAAACAGACATGTTACTGTGTTCTCTCATTGTGGTGTGACATCTCTTAACATAGTAATAGCTCAAAAAGAACAGAGGAAATGAGTCATAATTGTAATTATTTTCCTAGAGTGCAGCTAAACAGATTTTTGGCTTCTCATTTGTCTTGCCCTTCAGGAATTAGATTTTTTTCCCATAAATTTTTAAAAGCCACACTACTTAGTGCATAGGATTTTGTATGCTCTCATGTTTTTACAGCTAAGCAGGTGCTTAATACAGGTGCTACTCAGTCTAAAAATTTACTTTTCACACCGTTTCTTCTTTTATCACTATTACTTTATTGAGGTGTAAATAGCTAAAAAACAATATAAGTGTTACATATTTTGCAGATAATTTAGATTTATGTAGGTTGATACTTTGAGAGTACTGCTTAGAAGTTTCTCAGATACCAGCATATTTTTTTTTTCTCAATCTGCAATTCTTAAGTAAACTTCAATTCCGAATCCTCTCAAAAGCATTATAAATCAAAGCAACTTTGAATATCACAGGACTAACATACAAAACAAAGAATCTTATTTAGGTTACTTCTTATTATTTATGGAATGGCTTCCAACTGGCTTCAACTGTATTTACATTAGTGTATTCTGGTTCTTCAAAAAAAAGCCCAGTTGAAGTTTCAAATGTCTGTTCATGCAATGTATGCAAACTATAATGGAATAGTTTGTTGCAAACAAACAATAGTATTAGGAGGTTGCTTACAAAGAAGGGGAAGGAATAATTTTTTAAAATAATTTTTACATCTATGGAAAAACCTTTATTTATTTATTTATTTATTCAGTTTTTTTTTTTTTTTTTAACAGGACACAAAATACAAGGAGTCCAGCTAAGCCAAAGAAGATATATTTTATCTTGAAATATACTCGTGTGTGCAATCAGTTTGAAAAATAAGTAAATGATGATTATGGAGTTCTTATTAAAATAATTGCTCTCTTACAAAACCACATTGAATTTGACTCTCTGAGGGGCTGGAGAAGGACTTGACTGCAGGCCAGAAGAATGAATCCAGGATGCAAGTCATATGCTGTCCTTGTTTTATTCCAGTGTCAGAATTGCCAGCAGTGGAGAGAATGCTGTCATTTATCTTCTGCTCTTTTCTCTTCATTTTTATGCATGCACCTATTTTTCCCTTTTTTTGTTTGTTTGTTTGATGGTGTAGAACGAGGAAACTTAAGTCCCTCTCCCCTAGTAATTCATTCTATAGGGTCCCAGCACAGACCTCTCGAAAACCATGACACCTTCAAATGCAAGAGGAGGAGATATTCCCAGATCCCTAGTGCAAACCCTGTGGAGAGGCTGCCTATACACAAACCCAGTCTTCCCTGCAGGACAACTCCAAAAACATTTTACTATACTGTCTTTAACACACAGTGAAGGGTTTCCACAGAAAAGGACTATAATCTCAGGATAGACTAATATTTACCTTTGCTTCAGAGAGACTAATATTTACCTCTGCCCTTTTGCAGGACTGAAGCTTTTGGTTTTGGTGTTAAATATGACATAATGCAATAACACCCTTCATGCCAACTCCCATTCTTGTTGCTTTACAGTTATGTACAAACCAGACATCCACAGCTCCTCTAGACATGCTTTAAAGCCATGGAGAAAAAACACTGTGGTCAGGGGCAAAAGAGTCATGGATGGGCTAGTAAGGGAAGAAATGCAGCTCAGATTGTTACATCAAAGTTCTCCTTAATTTATTCAAACCTAAATAGGTGCGTGTGACAATTATTTCATTTTTTACTGAATTAATAAGCTAAAGGATATTATGTAGCCTGCTGGGACTTGCTCTGCAATGCAAAGTATGCAGTAGGCCAAGCTTCCTTGAACTGCACAAGAAGTTGAGCTTTTTGTTTTCCTCTTTTTAGAAATCTGCCTTTCTACTTCTGAAAAATAAGCTGTGAATGCCAGAAATGAACTAGCTAATTACCTTTAAATTAAATGCAGTAGGGAAGAAAGGAGACATAATACATACTCTCTACTTTTGACTTACCCTAAGGGATGACTTACTCATGAAGAACATTTCATCTTAATGGTGACAGGTAAAAAATGTTGTTCTACATTAAGGGATTTTTAAGCATCATCTGCTTTACAATGAAATACAATACAATATGCTGTAGTGCCAGTCATGATAACTAAATTACTAAATAGCTAATAAATTGCTAAATAACTTTGTACACAGAATGCTTCTTTCGGATGCATAATGAGATTTTTTCTTCTTTTTCTGAAGGATGTACTGGAAATACAGACAAAAACTGGGTTTTTTTTGCTTTCCAAGGACTTTGCAGTAGCATTTTACAAAGATTTTTTTTTCATTAACATTTCCACTTTCATTAAATGGGTTCTAATTTGATAGTTTATAAGACAAAAACCTACTGGTGTCTTACTGCAGAACAAACATGTTTTTAGTTGACTATTCTTTTCCTATGTAGATATAAAAAAAGAAATATTTCTGTGCTTCTTTACACCCTGTATAGTTGATAGATTCAATTTTTGTTTACAAGCAGCTTGAAATAATCACCAAAACTGCAAATAAGAGTACTCAGAAAATGCTAACCATGAAAAATATGATTGCTTAACCAAACCTCTTTGCTACACTGCAGTTGTGCATTCCAGTTAAGAACAACTGACACTTTTTTTTAATTGAGAACTGAATTTTATGTTGTGATTTTTTTTAAATGAAGAATGCCAGTTTTGTGAGGAAAAAAAATGACTTTAAATATACATACACACATATATGTATTTAGAAGGATATTCCAATATTAGGAAACTGAAGAAAAAAGAACTGCTGCCATAGTCCTTCAGGGAAATGACAGCTTTTATCTTAGGCTTTCTTCTTCTTCTGTGGACCAGATTTCTCAGCTGAACTTCCTCTCTGTCATATAGCAGTCTAAAGAGAGTACTCGCAATTGCAGTATCACATGGGATACATTGTCTAGTTACAGAGCCCATAGATAGTGAACCAGAGGAACATGGAGTCAGGAATATTCTAACTGTAGCTCCCGTAAGGCCAGAAGATAAAATTTTTCATTTCATAGCCACAAAAAGCCACATTTTTTTTCCAAAAAAATCAACAAAGATTCTGTTTTATTAATTCTAATAGTGATTATTGCTGAGTGGGATACACAGTCCCTGGACACTTTTCAGGTCAAGTATCTGTGACACTTGCCGCCTCCGTCAACTGCAAGATTAAGCCAAGAGCAGCACTCTTCCAAGAATACTGATTAACAGTTAAATGAGCCTCTTGACCACCACTTAGTACTACAAGGCACTGCAATGCAAAATGAAAAGACCAGTCAACTACACTTCGCTTGCCATATACTATTCACTAAAGAAAAGCATTAAAACATGACTATCTACATCAGAAGCTAATTATGTCTTGGGGAAAAAAAAATTGTTTGAGTTTCAAAGACCCTCTCATCCTCCTGACCAGTAGGAAACTTCCCTGGACCAACAAACAGCAGACGGATGGGCCCTTGCCAGAGCAACAGAGTTAAACATTTGCTATCCTGGTGTTTCAAATAGTCACAGTCAATGCCCCTCACAACAAAAATAATCACTCGCCTTAGATCTCCCCACACCTCTCACTTCTGGTATGATTAGAAAGTCACTTTTAGTTTTCTACTGAATACTGAAAAGCACATATTCAGTTTGGACTTCTTATATATGTTTCCACAGCTTGCTATAATTTTCTTCAGACCCTACCTCTAGATATCACCTGCAGGTCCAGTAGGGAGGGTCAGAAGTTCTTTACCTTTTCCTTTACTCATCCTTCTACCACTGCTCCACAGGTGTAAACTCTTTTTATGTTCTCAAATTGTCCAACTAATTAGTATAATTATTTTCAACATTTGCATCCTATTTTCAACATATTCATAGCCTGAAAACAGTTGTTGTGTTTCTGATCGGATAAAAAGTTTATGTGGCCTTGTGTGATTTTGCACTACATCAACCAGTCTTCAAAAAGAATACTACTTCATAAAGACTGATTTTAATTAAAGTGACTCACAGATATTAATTAAGCATCACAAACCCTGTGAGGGAGGATGCTCACATAGAAAAAAAAAAGGAAGTCA
>VZSV01000104.1:2320890-2347402 GCA_013398735.1 Nothocercus julius
AACAGACACACTAAAGTGCTGCAGATAAGCACTGGGTTTAGGACACTTCTGAACTGACCAACAGCAGTAAGCATGTGGAACAGAGCAGGCAAATCTGTCCTCATGAGATTTCCATCTCCATTACTCACTTCAGGACTCAGCAGTTCTGAAGAGCTGCAGATCTTTATGATAAAGGAATTGCCATTATTGTATACTTTGAACAACAGAGATGGCAGCTGTGCAGTTAAAGACTGCCATATGCACTACGTAAGTAAATGCACTGCAGACACCTCTGAATCAGAGGAAACCCAAGTTGCTATGCCTATAAGAGACACTCACAGGCTGTGGCATGACACATGTTCCTTGTTTTTAAACAAAAGAATGGTTTAGCCATGTTTGCATACATACATTACACTGTGCTACAAGGCTGATTATTCAGGCTGCAGTGCAGTACAAAACTGGTTTATGAACGGCCTGCATGCACGTTCTGCCCTTGCCTCTCCTCAGCACCGCCGGACGTGGTGCAGGTGGCTCATGGTGCCCTATATAGATATGACCTTACTCTTCAGAGCACCTGGGTGAGCACAAGAACTGGTACTTGACTGAGAATATGCATTACAGAAAGACCTCTGCATCAGGAAAGGTCAGTTACAGCACCTACAGGAAGGTTTACAAGGCCAAATCATCCAAGGGCTGGTGTGCATCAAGCACAAACACAGTACTCTTCAGCTCAAATACTACAGTGATTTGTCTCTCATAATAGAGTATCGATAAATGTAAGTACTGGAAGCCTCAGTAAGTTCCAGAATCATTATACAAATTTAATAAGACTTCTTTTCCTAGGCCAAAAACCCTACCACACACATGAGAAAAAAAAAAAAAAAAAAAAAAACCTTTTACACACAACAGAAAATGTTAAAAGATAGGGACCTGCAGTGATAAGCTTAATACCTCTAATATTTCACTACAGTAATGCAAGGGGGAATACCCTGAATGACTACAAATCATTTCTCTATTATGCTTCATGTACTCAGAGTGAAATATAAGCAGTTAAACTAATTAGTCTACACATGTTTCTGTTAAGTAGGCAGCAAACTTTCTTGAAATGATTATGCAAGCAATATTTTACAGTTTTATTTGACTGAGAGCACAACCAGATGAGCTATAGTAGCTGGAGGGCTGTCACTGTCTCAGTAATTCTGTTTGCAATGTTTGCTGTACCAGTTTGAAACTTGGCACTGAGAAGTTTTCTGTATGAACAAAAATCCCAAACACTACAACATTTTCAATGATTTTACAGAATTGTCTTAATGATAGATGTAGAGCAGTTTGTGCAGGACTCGCTAGCATGGCACCACTGGAAACAGGGCAGCACAGTCCTAGAAAGACATATGTGACAGCACCCAGAGAAAGGAATTAAAGAAGGAATGTCCAGATAAGCACTATGCAGTTAGGTTTGTTAGTGATCATTCAAAAAGCATGTGGAAAGGCTAATTTAGAAATTATTCTCTATGATAAAGAACCTTGACAGCACATCCCCCCGAGTCCTTATGCGGGGACAGAATTCTTTCCTGTCAAAAAAAAAAAAACAACAACAGTGACAAAACAAGACTTGGAAAGGCTTTCACAGAGATATGTTTGGTTTCCCTGTCTGGAAAACTGCTTAATGATTCTGTTAAGATTTATTTTTAAAAATCCACAAGTAATTGAGAATATACTAAAAAATAACAACAATAAAAAAAATCAGATAATGCTTTACTAGATAATTTACTACATCCTTGGTTTCTATATCCATTTTTTAGAACCCACAAAAAAAGCCTAGGTAGCATTTAACTAACACTACTTGGTCATAATGGACAATAAAATACTTCTTCCATATGACAGGCTGATTGCACTAACACTGCACTAAGAGAAGTAACAACTCAAAAAAAGGCCTCATTATGTCCTGTATATGAAATAGATCACAGTTGCTGCACACACTGGTCAGTACTGCTGCAGAGCTACAATTTTTTTACAAGAAAACTTCACTGACATGATAAACTCACTCATCAATTGGTTCAAAGACTGCAGGAAAAAATTAAAATATTAAAACTGCTTAATACATGAAATCAGACTAAACTGCAATCACTGATCTCTGCATGTGTTGCTTTTCATGTAAATTTGAAAGGCCTTTTGAAATAGAAATATGCATGTGTAAATTCTTTGTCCTTTAATATGCACTTTGCTGAGCATTTTGATTTTTTTTTCTGCTTACAGTGCTTGGCATTACTGACTTGTTCATTATTTTAGGACACTAGTATAGAGAAGGAAGTATTTTAAATATTTAAAAAAAGCAGATCAGAAGATCAGCAGATCATTACTCGTATAATAGTATACTAGTATACTAGTATACTCGTATACAAGCAGCTTACAGACTGCATTTTAGGGGATGCTCACAAATGATGTGAACTAAAGTAAGAGAGCCAAGCAGACATCTGTGCTGACACGATGGACTGCAGAGGGATTTTCCAAACAAGAAACATGAGTGGTAAGCTGAAGAGGCTGCTTCCATAGCTGCAAGCTATGAAAGATTCACAGCATCTGCAGATAAGGTGCAGAGAAAGACGAGAGTAAAAAGCAGTGCAAAAAGTGTATTCATGTCGGTAAAAATGAAGAGAATAATGCAGATGGATCCTAAAATTAACAAGGATTCAGGAAAAAGAAGGTATTTAAAGAGAATGACACTTGCATTTTAAAGTTCTCAGATATTGCATTTGCTCGTCGCAGAAAAGACGCACTACCCAAGTATCTGAGGTAAAGCAGGACCAACTGTGTCAGGTAGACCTGTGTGACCAGCAGGCAATGGAGCTGAATTTCCCTGCACGCAGAGGAAGAAAATGTGATAGGTTCTGCTCATGCTAAGGAGCCAAGACTGCAAAGGCGAGGGAAAAGAGAGGCTCACACTTCAAGAACATGAAGTCAAAAATAAGGGTGTCAGCACAGATGGAACGAAGGCAGGAACGTCCATAAGGAGGTGGAAGCGATACTGTGAATTTGCAAATAAAGGCAATGCAGAACAAAATGGACTCTGCAGAACTCGGCACAGAGCCACTGCAGAAATGGACAGAGAGAGAGAGAGTGAAGAGCCAAGGCAAGAAACGATGCTCGGTTGGTAGGAGTGTCTTCTCCCTCACCCCCACGAGAAGCTGCCTCAAGAACAAGAAGGGGAACAAAAATGAAACACAGTCACACATCTATTTGGTCACTGGTAGGCAGGAGGAGTGAAATCTTGGAGCTACAGTTTCTGTAATAAAATATTTAAAGCAGTCACCGACATCACTTTCTCCACAAATAGGGAAACTGGTCCTTTCACAAAAGTAGGTCACAGGCTCTCCATACCACGCTCTCTCATCCCAGCTTTTATAATGCCTTTCAAATCAACTCAGTACAAATACACTCCCCAATATAATCTCATCTAAATTTCATTTAGATTAAATTCCTTAAGTTCTGAATTGATTTTTTAAAAAAATAAATTAGTTTGTGCTTCAAGTAGTCACAGAGTTACTGCACAATCTAGTTTGTCCAATCAAATCAGGCACAAAGTGAAGGGCTCAAGAGGACTGAGCACAGCACAGAGCCACAGAAATCTCTGCTCTCAGATTAAAGACATGGATCCAATACTGGTTTCCATAAAAAATATTCAATGTTTATACAGTTTATACAAGTACCATAATAAAACAAAGCACTCTCTTATGTTCACACTTGGAGGTTAAAATGGATTTAAAGGATGGATTTAAGCAATGAAATTACTGTTTTTAGAAAGTACAAGAAAAGTTATTTAAAAAAGTATGGTATTCCTCCTTGTTCTTCTTCCTCCTCTTCCAATTTAATGCTGATTCTTTAGAAAAAAACTTCAATAATTCCCAAAAGCATCTTCTAAATATTTGTCGCTTCATGTGTGAGTTGCACGCAGTTCTGTGGAACTGCAGCCCTCCCCACTCACTGTATTGCAAGTAATAAATACAACAGAAAATTCTGCAAAACAAAAAAGTTAGTGCAAAGAAAAGCTTGAAATCCTAAATAAATTTATATAAACATAAAATTATTATTTGAAGAAGGCAACCTTCTAGAAAGCATAAAGTCACCATTTCAAGAAGGCAAAGTTGATAGAAAAGCATAGATAATTCATGGAAAAAATGTAATTCCATAATATTTCAGAGTTTATCTGGTTTGATTTTGAGAAGAAAGAAATTCAATGCCCTTTCAGAATTTCATTCCATGATTTCTACTTTCTGCATTAATTTCCAAGCATCTGATGTGACAGGACGTTGTAGCAATCTACTCCTATTTATCCGTGTCTGCAAAGGCGAAAGACCAATAAGGTAGTTTACATATGCAGACTTTTTACTGTGCTGTACAGACAAATGCAAAGGACCCTAACAGAAGAACCCGGATAAAAAAGGAATTTGAACAAGCTTCTTAAAAGAAACATACTTTTTTTTCTGATATTTTAAGCAGCTGCATCTTCCTAATATTTCCTGTAAAAGGCCTATGTTATCAGTATATGAACAGTAACCAAACTAGCTTTCGCCAATATTCTTAAGAATATTTAACAATATACTTCATACCTTCTACAGGTAACAATTCATAGAACAGTAATGCCGCAGATGTGGGTTAGGTCTGCTGGCGAACGGCTAATCAAAATGCAGCAGCCCAAGGCACCAGGAATGGACCAGCAGCTGCTTCTTTGCAGCTGCAGGGAGAAGGAGCAGGGAGGGGAGCCTGGGCTGAGCTTGCAGCAGCTTGAGGGGCTGCAGTGGCTCCAGTGGCACTCCTCCTTCACATTAAGAAGTGGAGGAAATTTGAGTAAGTGGCTTCCCTGCCTTTAAGTCTGCTGTGTCAAATGCATAACTTCAGCATCAGGAAACTCAGTATATTAGAGAATGGAAAAATATAGCCTGACCCAGACTTACTAGAAATGTCTCTAACAGTATCTCATCTCATACCTTCATTTGAAGGCATGTAAGCAAAATCTGAACTGGCGTGACTATCTGAGGTTACCACTTCATTAAGGGCTATGTTGCTCTCCTTGGTGTTACTCACTTTTATAAAGGTGCTTCCTGAGCAATACTTTTAATAAGATACTGAAATGCAGATGGGAGGTGAAGGCTAGTACACTTAAGCCATACTAGAAAATACTAGAGAGGCTCATTCTTTCTCCTCTCTCATTTGGTCCCTTTCAAATATTTGGGTTAGACTTCAAATAAGAACATCTCTATTTCTAAAACAGCAGGGAAGCTTCATAATAGGAAATAAAACAATTTCTTTCTATCAAGTCTGAAAAAATTTTCAGCTGAAAACTGCATGGGAAAAAAAAGAGGTGCCTGAAAACCAAGTTGCAGTAGTGTCAAATTTATTTTTCCACATGAAGCTCTTGAGTTCAATAGAACGAGGAAATGATTTTCAATATTTTATTTAAAAGTTTTCCTTTGAGACTGTTTTTCCCTTTTCAGGGACAGACTTATCTACTCATGTTTAAGCAATGCAATGAAAAAGACAGAACCAGAAAAAAGAGGTAAAAGCTGACCCACTAAGCTCCCAATGCTTCCAACAAAATGCAGGTTTCATACTAAATAATGAACTTTGAAAACTTCAGAGCAAATTTTCTAAACCAGATGCACCAAATGCGTTGGATAACACATACATATATCTCCTTATATATATATTATATATATATATATTTCCATATATATATTCTTATGGCTACTGATTTTTAGGCATGTACTTGCTACCTCTGTAAGGCACAGTGCTGCTGTCATTCCTCTCTGAACAGCACATGAAACCTGACAACTTGCAATATTTCAGTGAACATATCTCCTACGCCGTGGTTTAAACTGTGTTTAATCCATTATCTCAGAAGCAGCCCTCTCCTTCATGTTTTCCCTCCTCTTACGAAGCACTAATGAAGCATAAATGCATAAATATTCCACTCTCATCATTTATTTAATCTTCATGAAGTAGTGTGTGCAAGAAGAGATAGCACTAAGCAGCAAAAACTTTTTAAAGGCTTCCAAGAGGCTTTGCAAGACCTTTCTTCCTGGACCATTCCAGAAGAGCCTGTCATTCTTTCTCCCTTGAAGACTCTTTCGTTAGTCTGGAAAACGTTCCAGGAAGTGCTTTAAACAGCATGTAATTTGAATGGGAGTCAACATCACTGATTCATGATATTCTCCAAGTGCAGAATATAGATGAATATTTGCACTAAATGACAACAAAATGATAGCATAAACAGCTTCACACAACACAGTAGTTCTTAAACACTAACAAACTTTCTCAGGTTAGGAAAGGAACTAGAAAAGGAGTTACAGAAGTCTGATTATTAGCAGCTTTCTCTCTGTAGAAAAACAAACAAACAAACAAACCTTTCTGAAATCAGACAGAAAATTGCTGGTCATCTCTGCATATATAAATCAAGCCTTGAACAAAGTTCTTCACCAGCTAATTCATTTCACTAGCTAAAGCATTTCTGAAATACTGCAAACTCTTGTGCCCATGCTTTATCTGAAGGGCACAAGCAGCCCTCATTTAGTTAAGTTATCCCACTTTCTGCACCTTGTGCTGTATCAACCATTTGTATGATACAGCTTCTATGAAAGAAGCTGATTTTTGGTTTGTCTGTTTATTTTTCCCCAAAATGTTTACGTATGGTATCAACTTATGAAAGAAACTCAAACGGAAGAATTAGAAGCAATATATTACGTTTTGCTAATGCTATACTCTCCTTTAGAAATACTGTATTTTTGAAGTAAATTGATAAACTGAAATCACTGGCCAGGTCTGCCACTACTGTCCAAGCTTTCCAGCCAGGCAGATGTTGCATCCAGTGGCTGGAAAAGGCAACACTGCTAAGTGATCTAGGGCTTTCCCACATGCTGGATTTCTTCTATGTGTGGTCCTTCACCCATTCCTCGCAACTGTAATCACAAGATGGTCAGCCATGATTGGCTGAAATTAGAATTCAAGACATGCTATTCACTTTCCACAGCACCTCTTGGACCACTGACCCTCTGCAAACCAAAACAAGCCCAAAACACTTATTTATGACAAAAAAGAAAATAAAATAAAAAAGGAAGCAAGACATACCCATATTGTCTGCTTCTCCTTTATTGCCCTCTAAGCTCTAAAAAACATTTCATTTAATATTCGCTTTAGTATTTTTTAGTATTTTTCTAGGTATTGATGATAGCCTTTCCAGATTACAATTCATGGACTTACTGATCATCATCTTCATCCCTTTTCCCTCCCATGCATTTGCCTTCTTACTAAACATTTGGGAGCTCTCCTGCCTGTTGTCTATTCACAGAGATACCAGCTAAGGATTGAGATATGTTGCAGAGAGTTTCTTCAGCATTCAGGGTGAACATCACCCACTTCTTACCAACACGAGCACTTCCTTAATAGCTCTCACTGGCCCTCTACTCAGCCCTGGTGAGGCCACACCTGGAGTGCTGTGTCCAGTTCTGGGCTCCCCAGTACAAGGGGGATGTGGAGCTGCTGGAGAGAGTCCAGCGCAGGGCTACGAGGATGATCAGGGGCCTGGAACATCTGCCCTGTGAGGAAAGGCTGAGAGAGCTGGGCCTGTTCAGCCTGGAGAAGAGAAGGCTGAGAGGAGACCTGAGCAGTGTCTATAAGGACCTCAAGGGAGGCAGTGAGGAGGATGGGGCGGCCTCTTCTCAGTGGTGGCCGCTGATAGGACTAGAGGAAACAGCCACAAACTGAAGCACCAAAAGTTCCACAGGAACTTTAGGAAAAGTTTCTTGCCAGTGAGGGTGCCAGAGCCCTGGCACAGGCTGCCCAGAGAGGCTGTGGAGTCTCCTTCTCTGGAGATCTTCCAAACCCGCTTGGCCGCAGTCCTGAGCCACCTGCTGTAGGTGACCCTGCGTGTGCAGGGGGGTTGGACGGGATGATCTCTAGAGGTCCTTTCCAACCTTAAGCATTCTATGATTCTATGATTCTGTGATTCCCAGTTACCTAAATATTCTTTAATCTGTTGTATATGTGCCTGTACTTACTTCACTGTTAAAAATGTGTTAATTACCAGGCTACTGTTAACCTTTTATGAAGGCTTCAGCCTTCTCTGCCTGATCTTTTGATTGCCTTCCCTATTATGTAAAGAACTTTTTTCCTCCTCCTCCCCTTCACAAACCTATTCTTTAGTAAATATTATTGAGTTTGCACCTTCAGCTTTTCTTGCTGTGTCCTCTGTTCTGCATTGTTTTTTCCTGCTTTTTGTGACATTCCCTTTTTTAATCTCCATAGCTCTAATAGCTCTCACTGCAGACACCTACTCTAACAGGAACTAAAAGGATGTTCAGAACATTACAGAATCCAACATTAGTGACTGAGATAACTGACAATCCTATAATGACATAGTCACAAGCAAGTGCACGTCAACAAATCATATTTTCAAGAATGTGTCATTGGTACTCAGTGCTTGAGATGAGGAAGCTTTTTGTAAATACAAGAGTAAAATTACTGTTTTATAGGGGAAGATTCCAGATCTTCCCCATAAACATCTCTGTATATTGTTTTCTTAAAGCTTCCTGAATCAGCCACTGTGAATAAGCAATGTTTAATAGGCTGTGTTAAGGAAAGATTGTAGTTTCCAGCGATCGCAATTTCCATTTTTAAAGGACAGAAGAGGTTTAGATGTCAGAGATGTAATGTAATACAGGACAACAATTCTAATCTAATATAGGTAAGTCTCTACTGCTATACAAAAAGAATGTAGCACTATGGTGCATTACAGATTTAAAACTAAATTAATTCCTCCATGTTCTCCCCAAATTACTGAAACTTCAAGTACAGCATATGCTAATGAAACATTTAAAGACTGGCATTTTCAGCCTTCATTAGAATGCAAAATAAAATCACATTTAAGTAGTGTTTTCAACATATCCCATATATGATTTACAAATACACTTAAAGAAAAAATTAAAAATGTTTGCATAATACTTTCAGAGGATGACTTGGAATGAAAGGTGTAGTCACTTACGCCCATGTACCAGTTCATGCACTTTTAGGCTCTGCTGGGATATGACGATCCCATTAATTCTTGGTGCATGCTGACAGCTGCGGACACTGCTTGGAAAGTGCACTCTGAGCCTCGGCTTGAGCATGCCTATCTGCCACAGCTTGATGCCCCTTCGCTACAAGCCACGATGCACAGTGATGCACGTGATGACAGAGAAAGTCTTTGTCAGAGACCTATACAGAGACCTACATGGCTGTTACCAGATAAGCAGGTATTTAGGGCTGTTGAGCAATGTTGCACAACAGTGGGCATCTCAAAGCGAGAACATCAGGCACTCCCTTCACATTTACAGCATCTTCCTCACTTTGCTTAGATATGTGAGATTATTTAAGCATCTTACAATAACAGGAAGAAATAAATGTTCTACCAGTGTATCCTCGAAGCAGAATTACTGTTCAATTTTATAACTCATGGTAAGGCCTGTTAGAGGAACAGTAAGCATACTTGACTGTCAGGGAGCAAGTTTATGATACCGTGACTCTAAGAAATTAGTGTCTCCCTAAGCACATGGAGAAAGTGAGATAAAGGAGAAGGAACCTGTTACAATAAACAGGCCCAGCTAATTCCAGCCCTGCTTCTAGGCATCACAGGCCACTTGTACACCTGAACACGGAGAGAAAATGTTTGCAAAGGCGAATCGTATCTCCACATCTCAAGGAACTCTTTGAACAGCAACCACCAACAAAAGCACTGCTCTATCAGCAGTATCCAGTGCTAGCCTCTAAACACAGATTTTTCTTTACAGCAAACAAATCTTGCTGTTAAGCATGCCAGCTAGAAGAAACCAAAGAGGAAGGAGAGATTTTTCATGATCTTACATTACGGAAAAGGGTAATCTCAAAGATGGGCTCAAGAATGAGAACCAGCCTATGGAAAGGTATCACGTACTCCAGCCACTGCCTCCTACAATTAATTTTCTTGATGTTTGAAAAACAGATACCCTGAGGGAGCTCAAAAATATTGAATTTCCTGAATAGAGGACTTTAAACGTTTGCCACACTAATATTTTCGAGCCATATAAGGTCACACCAAGTTCACTCTGAACACGGACTTCACAAGCGCTGAATTGCCACTTCTGGAATGAGATTTTATGAGCCTGGTAAGACTGGACTAAAACTCATTAACAATTCTTTCTTAAAGATTCAAGAAAGTATGTTTACTTCTTATTGTGAGCAATAGGTCACGCATCCAGATTGCTTGCTTATGTATTTATGATATTTTCATATGTACAAGTTTTCATAAGTATTTAGTTAACAATGCTTTTATCTTGACATATACACACACACACATATATATATATATTTTTAGCATATGTCAATTACCTAAAGACCTTCACTAAGGTCAAACCGCCTAAGATTTGGCTTCAAAAAGGAGGACAAAGTATATTATAAATTTAAATTTTATCTCGGAGAAAAAAAAAGAAAAAAAGCATATTTCTTAAGGTTCACTACTAATGCTGACAGAGAAGTTTATGTTTTTACATTCTCAGATTTTTTCTTTTCTTCTGATCTTCTTAGTCTCTCTCCCCCAACTCTTACTCTATAATAAATTTGTTCAAAATGGCAAATTTGGGAATTCAGTAAGAAAACTAGTATTTTTAATGAAGCAGCACTGATGATATTTAAACACTGAAAATATGCTCACAAACTTGAAAAACTGTTGCAAGCACACAGGTTACAGAATTTGGTGGAGGAATATGTCTTGTCTGGATAATAAAGGGAAGTGGCTGACAAAATATTAATGATCATGCCTAACACAGCCTTCCCCTTTGGCATGAGTAATTCATATTACATTTTCAAGGATCCAAAAAGTGTTGTACACAATGTATAACACATTCCCAAGGACATTCAAAGCTCTGCTCTGCTCTTGGTCCTTGCCTCCCTGCAGTCCCTTGCTTTTTCCATTTTCCTGCAGGAGATCTGCATGTCAGCAATTCTGTATCTTACTACTGACGGTTTACATTTTTATCCCCTACAAACCTCCATATTTTGGAAATGACTGTGCATCATTTCATCTCAGCTACTATTCTATTCCCATTTAGGGCCAATTAAAAATAAGTAGACAAAACTTAAAACAATAAATGCCTCATTGAAAAAACGTTACAACTTTAGGTTATGCCTAAATAAATGTCTGTTTTTTTTTTTCCTGATGTGGTTTCCCTATATCAAAGACATAGTTCAGTTTGAGGAAGCTGGAATATATCTATAAGCTAATTCCCATAGTTGAAGATGTTTAACCCTTGCAAAAAGAAGCAATGAACATACCCACAATAGGACCTGAGGGATGCAGCGGGATTACACAGTCAGGCAGCTGTGACTGATAATGGAATAGGCACAATATATGTGCTTGCACTAATAAAGCTTTAGCTATCTTTTTTCCCCCGGTAAACCCAGGAGGGTTTACCCCGGGGGGAGAGCTGATTCAGAGCCAGGCTGAGTACTGCTATACCACAGTGAAGCCAGTAACACCAACAAATACCATGCAAACAAAAACAACCAACAGAGAACTTTCAGGAGGACATTGCAGAGATGTTACTCTAGTAATTTCAAGAAAGCACAAGCTTGAATACGCGCAATTTTCCCAGACACTATTTTTCCTGTAAAAAAGTTTAAGTCTTCAGAGCTGACAGACAACCTGAAACATATCCTACTGTTCTGCTGCTCTAAAAGGTTAGAAATGCTGTATATCTCTAGTCAAAGACAGCAGAATGCTGAGTGAGGATATAAAGACTGAGGAGCAGGTGAATTATACAACAGCCTTTCAGTGGACATCTGATATAGGTCTGAAACCTAGTTCAGGTCAAAAGTGGGATATGGTGATGTCATGCAGTTATACATATAGACAATGATCACACAACTTGGAAAAATATGTCAGTTAAAGCACAAAATTCACTCAAAGCAGCCTAATGCTCCAGAGCCAAAAGTGACATGCCAGAGTGTAGAAAAAGTATGCCACATCTGTCTAGCTGTGTTTATTAATCTTTCATATTTATAAGCAATAAATTCACTCCAAATCAAATGTAATAAAAAAATGTTGCTGGCTGTTATACATTCTTGTTCTTGGCTAAAGCTAGCAACATGCTACTCTGAGTCCCTTAAGATCAGATCATGTATTTCAAACTAATTACTTAATTTTTATATATTTTTATTTCTGGATAGGATCCTTCAAAACCACTGGGTCTAATCCTTTAGGAAAAAAAAAAAAAAGCCCTGTAACCACACAATATGCTGCTATCCTACATTTTTCTCCAGTATCTCTAGATTTTAACCTACTGCTGCATTTAGCCAATCAAAGCAGTTTTTGAAATCTCATATCCTTGATAAGCCTTTCTGAAACAGCATAAATGCAAAATTTGCCTGGAGGGCAAACTTGCTACCAACAACAATCAGGGCAGGATTAAGACCTAACTGCATTGTTGAAGCACTAAAATCAGTGGAAATGGCTAATTGCAGCATTAAATTTGCTTCTTTTCTCTAAAAGCAAAAACCAAAAGCTGTCTTTCTCTAACAGAATCATTCTGCTAACATGGAACTGTTGATGTATTTAAAAAAAATAATGGAAGGGAGAAATGGAAAAGACCTCCGTCATGTAGTTCAAATACTTCTTAGCTTTTATCAAAGGGTAAAAAACTCCTCACAGACATCACAAATAGCCCCAATAAAACCTCAGCCTACTGTGCTTACTGTTTTGCAGCATTGAGATACAATAGCAGAACACAAGTTATCTAAATTAAGTAAATTAGCTGAAGAATTCCTCAAAGGCAAAATCTCTCCTTCTTGCCAGAATTTAAATATTTTGTGCCAGGAACTCAGTCCTGGCTAGTCCTTGTCAGGGAGATCATTACCCAAAAGACTGACTTCCAAGTGCTATGTTATTCTTTCATTTCTATCCTTAGCGGAAGTCCAGTTACACCAACATTTTAGAAACGGCACACCTGCCTTTCTGAAAGGTAAAACCAAGTTTTTTAAATATCACCAAAAATACATGCATAGCATCACCAGTGTAAATCACTAGCTACTGACAGAGCCCATCTGTTAGTTTTTCAGCAGGGTGGGCTGGTTATAGGCAGAGAAATTAAATGTCGTTGCTGCAGAAATACTCAGATAGCCTGGCCATATGGTGAAACTCTATGGGGAGAAGGAGGGAAGGAAATTCTCAAAAGGTCACCCTGAAGCAGAAGACCAACATTTCTCTGCCTGATTGATCTGGGTCATGAAACAGCTCTTAATTTTGGTCACTGGATTGCTCTCAAGCAGAAACCGTGCAGGGCAAGTACCACAAAGTTACACTCAGCAACACTTCAGCTAGTAGCCATTCCAAAAAATGTTCTTATTATTTATTACAAATGCTTGTCCTTTTCTCCAAAGGCAGAAAGCAAACAGACAGATGGAATTAGGATATTCTTGGTGCATTTATCAGCACATGAGTTATTAGCAGGAAAACCGAGGCATGTTTTCAAATATCTCTTTCGACAGTCCACGTAACTGAATGTTGAACTGCACCTTCTCTATCAAGTCAGATGTAACTCCTTTGTTAAATGGTTCCATACCACGTTTCTTCTGCTTGGGGCTCTATTATTAATCCACTGAGATTCACGAGGTTCCAGTACATCATTCACTGCTCATAAGCCCAAATAAATCCTTTCACTTCACTGACATATAGTTAAGAGCAGGAAACACAACAGTTAATTCCAGACCTGCAAGAAACCAAATTCATTCTTCACTATAGTGTGAAAATTAAAACATCTCACCAACACAGAAAGATTGGAGGCAGCACTGTAAAACCTATGTGCCAGACAATCTCTTATCCTGCATTTAGCAGAAAGCAAGGGATGTTACATTGCATCATCAGCTACTATTTGGAAAAAAAAATGGTAGTGTGTACCACAAGAGGGAAACAGAACAGGCTAGTAGTTTTTAATAGAAATATAAAAATGTGTGACTTACCCAAAGTGCGAATTTTGCACTTACTTCATTTATACTTTCAAATAATGACAATTTTTCCCTCAAAAATAAGCTAGAGTAATTTTTCCATCATTCTATTTAGTGACAGGTTAGTTAGTATCTTCCAATTGCCCCTTTTTCTAGGAATCTATTTGGTTTCCTGGATGCTGGCAATTCCCACAGCTTACTGTCTCCTAGTCAAGAGATTTGAATTTATGGTTAAAAACCTCCCTTTTACATCTGGTAACTGTTCATGGATTATTCCTCATCTTCCCTAATTTCCTTATCTACTGTATGAAAGATTTGTAAAAGAAAAAGTACTCTGCATACAAGTGCTTGCTTTGAGTGCAGTTTATAATCAACTGAATTACTTCTGTTGTAGGTAAAAACCCTGAGCAAGGTTGCGGACGATACCAAACTGGGTGGAGTGGCCGACACTCCAGAGGGCTGCGCTGCCATCCAGAGGGACCTGGACAGGTTGGAGAGTTGGGCAGGGAGGAACCTCAGGAGGTTCAGCAAGGACAAGTGCAGGGTCCTGCACATGGGGAGGAATAACCCCAGGCACCAGGACACATTAGGGGTTGACCTGCTGGAAAGCAGCTCCGCGGAGAGGGATTTGGGAGTCCTGGGTGACACCAAGTTACCCACGAGGCAGCAATGTGCCCTCGTGGCCAAGAAGGCCAAAGGGCTCCTGGCTGCATGAGGAGCAGCGTTGGCAGCAGGTGGAGGGAGGGGATCCTGCCCCTCTGCTCAGCTCTGGGGAGGCCCCACCTGGAGTACTGGGGCAGTTCTGGGCTCCCCAGGACAAGAGGGACGTGGAGCTGCTGGAGAGGGTCCAGAGTAGAGCAATGAAGATGATTAAGGTCCTGGAGCATCTATTGTGTGAGGAAAGACTAAGCGAGCTGGGCCTGTTCAGCCAAGAGAAGATAAGATTTGAGAGGAGATCTGATCAGAATGTCCAAATACCTGAGGGGAGAATGCAAAGAGGATGGGGCCAAACTCTTCTCGGTGGTGGCCACTGACAGGAAGGACAAGGGGTAATGGGCACAAGCTGAAACACAGGCAGTTCCACCTCCATGTGAGGCAGAACTTCCTTCCTGTGCGGGTGCCAGAGCCCTGGCACAGGCTGCCCAGAGAGGCTGTGCAGGCTCCTGCTCTGGAGATCTTCAAACCCGCCTGGCTGCCACCCTGTGCCCCGTGCTCTGGGTGTCCCTGCTGGAGCAGGGGGCTGGACTGGATGATCTCTGGAGGTTCCTTCCAACCTCAACCAGTCTGTGATTCTGTAAAAAATAATTATCAGTCATATCATGTTCTCTCATTTTTGTGTGCTTTTCGCCAGTGTATGAAATGGAAAATGAGAAACCTATTGCCAAACTGAGGCTGCCCTCAAGACTAGACAGCAAGCCTGCAACTGCAGGGCTCTCTGAGGCCAGGGCACCTCAGTTACTTATTCAGAGTTGACATCAACACAAGACTATTAAGAAACCAGGTAAGCAAGAAGACATCTTTTAAGAAAACCCATCAGCCAATCAGATAATGCTCATTATAAAGCTACCAAATGTTTTAATAAACAATGGATGTCAAGAAGAGAAAATGCACAGCACATGGATTAGTATTTGCAAGACAGCAGACTGAGATAGGAAAAAAAATGAAAATCTGCAGAGGAAATTTCAACCATTCAAATCTGCAAAACAGATGTATTTGCAGCATCATGAAAATAAATGAACAGAGTAATTGACATTTGATAATACTGTAAATAGCATTCAGGACCTTAATAAGCTCTGGGCTTGTACTTCAGAGTATGATTTCACCACACATATGGTGCGTTTTATATGAATTTACTTGTAACAATAGCTACAGAAATTATCCTAAATTAGTAACAGTACGGTTTAATATATCTACTGGTTGAATGTACACATTCATTGTAGTAATGTACACAGCAAAAGGTATCCTGTGTTAGGGGCAATCTCTAGGCTCACTTGTGGTTTGTTGGGAAATGGCATTGTTTCTGTGATTTTTTTTTTAATTTTTTTTAAAGTAAACTGTGTTTGGAGAGAAAGATGTTAACAATGTTAATGATGATTTCTAATGTCTCAAAAAAAGTATTTAGCTCCCAGTTGAAGCTAACAATCTACTGCCAACCTTCTATGCAACATAACTTTATTTTGATAAGTAATAAAAAATAAACCAAATCAAACTTCCCATTTAGCATATCACACAACCAATCCATCCTAATTCCATCTGTATGCCCCTTCTCCCACCAAAAGCCTCTGCAACTTTGTAAGGACACCACATTTTGTTCACAACGGAGTAAATCAGCATTCAACCTATTTTCTTACGTTACCAGAAAGGTCCGATGACAGTCTCATTGACAAGCTCAACAGCTAACCTCTGTTTTCTCCAAGTTTGCTCCACTACTCTCCTTGACTAGAGCTTGAAGCTCTGAAATAACTCCCTTAAGTTTCAGTTTTACTCCCACAACTTTAACGGTGTTTCGTAGTTTGTCCATCATAGTGGATTTAATTTGCAATGAGTGAACAGTAACTATCCATAAATAAAGATTACTGGCTGCTTAGCTCCTAACAATGCAGTTTGTCCAATAATGGAAAACACTGGCTGAGATAAATGAAAGCCCCTTGTCTCTAGCAAAGTAAAAGAAAGGAGGTTAGTAATAAGAGACATCTGGTTTTGTAATTGCATTACTCCATGATTAAAAATATCCACCCGTTACTCTGAGATGTGAGCACTGCCTAGTATATCGCATTTAAAAAGGAGCGCAAGCTCATCTGACAAGCAAACCTCATCAGTTCCCTCCTCATCAGTGCAGAGAAGAGGAGAATAAAATGTTTGCGTGGTTTAACAGTTATAAACCATGGGGAGCTGGAAAGCACAGGAGTGTGACAGATAACCTTATGTTTATGCAATGTGTAGACCTCAAGGACTTCATCTCTTTATGAGAAGGGCTGTAGTTGCCATGAGTGATGACAAGTGGTATTCTTTTATTCCTGTAACCACAGCCAGACACACAGGAATGATTAGTTCTTGAAATATCTAATTCCAGTGGGCCAACAGGGATAGAAATCTGCAATATATGATGATAAGATGCAGAGTGCCTTGACTAAAGAACATTTTTAAAGGTTGAAAATGCAGAATATAGCAGTAAAATAAAATAATGAAGCCTTATATTAGTAATCTCCAAAGGATAACTTCTTGATATTACTAAATGTTTACTGCTTCAGTTATCTTTTTCTAAGCACAATCACATCAGTTACAAAAAACATAGTAAATAGTTACTTGAGATATGGTCATTTATAACAGACTTTTAGGCTTTTAGTTGTAGCCTTTTTTTTTTTTTTTTCAGCATTTGTAAGGTTTTGCTTTTGCAATTTACGTCACTTCATTTCCTTAGGACTATTTTGAATGAACACAAAAAGTTGGTTGCATACAGTACTAGAAATGGGCAACACACTAAAGTAATTTTAAATCATTTCCATTTATTCAAATACTGCTGGAGTGCTTAAGAGCTCAATAATCTAAATTGCTATTCTAGTTCCACTTCAAAACATTATACACAGGAGCATTAAAAAAATAAATCACTGCATAGCTATTTCTAGTAATGTTTATACAGTAAAGTAAGCACGTCATACCCCTTACAGTCATTACAAAAACAATTTTATTACAGCCATGATAGTCTAAGACTATAGGGCAATCTATCTTATTAGATGTACTGATATTTTGGAAAAGTGGACAAGCTTTCAGTTCTTTCTTTGTATTAGTGAAACATGGTCTGAGTGTGTGAGGGAAATGTCCGCAGTGAGAGAAATGTCCACAGTTTCCTAGTAAAGACTGATAAACTATTTTGCTGAATACTGGGAGCAATTCAACACACATCAACATTTCTGAACTGGCTGGCCTACTGATTTTTAAAGCCTTTGCTTTTCCTGTGTGTTTTAGTTGTGGAATGAACCAACTTTTAACTTTCTCATTGAGTTAAACGGATTGAAGAGTTTATACAACAGAGAAGAATGTGACCCAAAGCACCTAAGATAACAGCTATCAGTACAATATATTCTGACAGATCATTAAAAAAATCTTTATGAGCATCAATGGAATTTCCTCAAAAAGTTAGCTGTACTCTTTTGAGATAAATTTTCCTCCCAACTGAATTTAAAGGATGTTTCACTGACGGAATTAGTTCTCTTCAAAGAGCACAAGTGGTAAGTGAATAATGTCAGTTCAAGGGAATTTACATTGGACAAAAAAGATAAACATAGAGCAAGAAGGGAGCAAAACTCCAAAGTGGAACTTGAAGAGATGAAAATGTTTTAAGAAGAGGATGTTTCAAGAAGTGCATGAATACAGAATTGAAGGTCAAGACAAACAGAATTTGGTCATGACAAACATCATCTTGCAATCTAAAGATCCTCTTAATCACTTGTTGTAAAAGGCTAGCAAAAAAGCCTACATTTTAAAACTGAAGTCTTCAAAACTGTGAGACAACATGGTTCCCTTTCTGTATGCATCCAGCTAAGGCAGGCAGACAGATGTGCTATTGAAGAGCAAAACTGTGAGCTGAGACATGAGGTTTTAAAAACCCCTCTAGCTGTTTTTCCTGCTACATTATTTGCATTACCTGTTGTTAAAATGCAGAACTTTGTGTGATTCGTCCTTATCAGTGGACTCATCAGTGTCTCATTAGCATGAACAGCTTTGCTCTACTTTGGCTTTATCTCCCCATTTGTTGAACAGTCTGTGATGCTAAGACAAGTGCTCAAAACCTTTCCTCAACCGTCAAACTACTTGTCTGCCTCAAGATACAATTTTCTTCTTTCTGCCTGAGTTTGTACAAAAACAGTGAGTGAAACTCTTTTGATCAAATGTTGGCATTTCCTTCCGAGATAATCTTCTAAATTCTCTTTGTAGATAACAGCGAGAAACGGACAATTCTACAGCACAATTCTACACATTCTAAAGACATTTGGCAGGTGTCAGATGAAACACATTCTGAAAGCAATTTATTTCTCTGACCACCAACGAAGCTTTATATAGGCAGCTATAATAGTAACTGTCTGTGGTTAGGAGAGATTACGCCCACCACGTCTAAGTACTGCAGCCTGTACAGCAGTGCCTCGGTGAAAGACTCCCAGCAGCAGCAGAAACCTCACTATGAATCCCCAGCTTCTCGTCAGAGAATAGTATTTGGTACCGTTCTGATACAGCCAGCACCAACAACTTCCTCTGTTTCTCCATCCACTCTCTCCCCTGAACTTGATCCTGACCAGTGCAGCCCAACGCAAGCCATGGAACCAGAATAAGGAAGCAGTAGAACGTTCAACTGGGAATCACTTCACAGCAAAACAGCTTTCAAAGCAGAAGGTGAACGAATACTGGGAAAGTATCACTTTGAAAGAAAAGGAGAAGCCATTCCTGGATGGTGAAAGACAGGGACTCATATCTGGAGATGAGACAGGCAAGGAGAGTGACAGCCTGAAGAAAGGATGAAGCAGTGAGAGGAGAATGGGGATACGGTGGTGAGAGGAGTGGGCGATAGGGGCAAACAGTAAAGATGTAGATAAGATTTGTGGTTTCAGAACATGCAATGACCAAGTATGGAGGAAAAAAAGAGAGAGAAAGAAAATGACAAAGTGTGATAGAAACAATTGTATTTATTAGTTTTCAAGGTCAGAAAACAAAGATGAGAAAGGAAAGAATAAAATGAAGAATGGATAAATAGCTGAAGCCAAAAAGAGAAGCAAAGGAGAAAGAAAGAAACCACTTTCTATTCTGCTTGCTTGTTTTTTTTCCAATTTAACTCAATCATCGATATGCTAGAGAAGATTCAGTGAGGAATGTATCGTTATGCCAATTTTTAAAAGTTCTCTGCATCAGCAAAACTGTTGTTGAAGTAGTGCCGTAGACTTGTTAAACAGTAATGCCCTTTTGACCTTTCCACATACAGCAACTGGAAAACAAATTTCCATACAAACTGTTCCCTGTGACACTTTCATCAGGTTCAAGCATCAAACTCCAGACTGTGCGCGTAACTCTCGGCATGTTGACCAAAACATGGTCTAAATGGGATAGTGTCAATTTACAAACCATTTCTATACTTCTGCTGTGCAGCCTCATAGTCTGAGGTCTGGCAGATGCTACTGTGGCTAATTTAAAGCAGATGAGTTTCTTTAAGCCAGATATGCCTCAGCAAGCCTGAAAATCATCCTTAAAAAAGGCCACCTGCTCTTCACACAGAAGTAAACGCATCCTGTAAGATGCAAAATCCAACTGCTACAGAGCACTGTAAGAAGCAGCATTATCAATCCATCTTTGACAGACTGCCTCTACTCTTCCCCTCATACCCACCCTCTCTTGTAGAACTACCGCAATTCTCTTGTGTTCCCAAATACAAATGCAAAATAAAAAAAAAATATTTTAATTGGATCTTCTAATTACTAATAATAGACTTTTTTATCAAACTTTGACCTTTGTGCATTGTCTTTACCCACTTACTGGCATTTTGTAAATGTCAGCTTTTTATATCAACTTTAGCATTTAGTTTCAAGGGCACTTATAGCATATCACTTAGCATTTAAATAGAAAGGTAACTGCTGTTACAAGTGCTACTGTTGTTCTTGCTCAATTACAGCTTTCCTAACAATGAAATGAACAATGTAATGAAAGAACAATTTTTCTGCTAATTCCTGACATGACTGGAAGACTAAAGTCAAGTGATTCTGGGTAAGTCTTGGTTGCACAAGACAGAATCCAGAGACAAAGGCTGGAATAAAACTGTGCACTATTCAAATCTTGCTACTTAAAAAAAAAATAGTTCATTTTTATAAAAGAAAACCAAGTATAAAGTGTCATGAATTTTGAAAAATTACACTGAAATTGCGCAAAAACTAACACAGTTCTGAGTTTTTACAGGGTAAACATACAAAATTAAATTCCACTGGTTTATTAAAAAGATTTCCATTCGTCACTGAGCCAATCAATTAGGCAGGTATTTTGGAAGTACTTTCACACTTTCTTAGCAGGCCCAGCTGTCACTGCCTATGTCACTCCTGAAACTTAATACTTCTTAATCCTAGTAAAGATACCGCCCTTCCTAACAGTAAAATATATGTTGTACAATGACTTATACAAGAAGAATGGCAGGTAAAGGACACTATTTTTTCTACCACTTCTTAGAGTGGGATATAAACATTTCTAACGTTGTGTAAGTGTGCATAGTTATTTAAAGGTTCAAGAAGCTTGTTACACAACAAAATGGTCACTAGAGAGTATGACAGCTCAGTTCTGTGCTAACTTTTAGAGTCACCTAACAGTGAAGTGAAATCAATTTTGAAAGAAAAAAAAAACAAACAGGAAAGAGATTACAGAAAACCCAAGCTGCAGGCACTCCCCAAAACTGTGGAGGGAAACAATTTTGAAATGACTAGATGTGAAAAACTTTCATAGTCAGGCACTACCAGATTACTGCTAGGTGAATACACAGCTGTAAAGCAACAGAACACCAACATTTTCATTTTCCGGTTCTTTTATTAATGTAGCATAATGACAGATACCATGTTTAAAGAAGGATTTATCTCTATTTGTATTGTTTTACTTTGCCTTGTATTTCCAGAAATAAGGATGAAGTAACCTCACTCAAAAGCTACCTACTCACTATACACCCACTATCTTCTTGTTACTTCATTAATGGATGACCTCAGGGGAATATGCAGAGTACGCCGCATTCATACTTTAAAAACAAAACAAAACAAAAACAAAACACTAGTTGTTTATCACAGATGGGAAAACATGGATTTAGCTTTAAGCACACAATTAGAAAAACATACTGTAGCTCTCCATATTTGTTTGCAGTGCCAGCTTGCTGGCAGGGTATCTTTTAAGCTCTCCGTGGTTACAGCTAATTGGGAACACTCTAATTGCGCTCTTGGAGATCTGAAATATTCTGGACAAACCTAGACTTATCAGCAAGCCATCTGAATACATTCCTGATGTTGTTTGTGAGTTAACCCAACATACTGACAGGCTGATAGAAAGTACAAATAGCTAATTTGGAAAGCAGGATGTAAAGTTCTTGCTTGAAAAACACTATGCAATAGACCTAAATAAGTGTAATGCTGGTTGTTAGAATGGCAAATTTCCATGTATAAAACTACAGGCTGCTAAGATACCAACAAAGATTGTAACCTTTTGCACAGAACCTTCAAAATTGCTCCACCTCTTCTTCAACCACATATTGCAATTCACAATATATTAAAAAAAAAAATAAAGATTATAGAGTAATTCATGATGTATTTTCCTGTTATGCATATTTATGCTTACTACTTCCTGGGAAAAAGGGAAGACCTGATTTATTCTGACAAACCACCTACTCTTCTTTCTCAACTCCAGGTACTGTAGCTAGAAGATGAGGCTTGCTGCTTGAGCAAGGAACCATTTTCCCCATCCTATCCTTGGATAGGGAGAAAAACATCAGAATTCTCTAATGTTTTTTCAATGCACATGTCATTCAATGCACAGGCAAGTCACTGAATCACCTAGTAAATTATATCACTGTTAAATGCTTTCCATGCTTTGCTACCAGTTAAGCCTTTACTTACTAAATAAGCACAGGATTATTTTGCCTGACACATAATTTCCTTCTGTCACTAAATTCACAAAGTTGAGTCAACTCATTAGTCCTCCTCACTTCAACGGGAAAACCACTGTATTTCTAACAACCTACTCTTTTCCAGATCATTTTCTTTTTGGATAGAATCTTCTTTTAACAACTCTCATTATTGAATTGGAATGTGGAAAAGGCTATAGAAAAAAAAAAAAAAAAACAGTGGAAAACACACTTTTGCTATTCATTTAATTACTCATGGTAAACATAATACATAGAAAGTTGCAGTACAAAGACACATCAGCCTCTTAAGTAATTAATGGTCTGCAAAATTTTGTATCTGAAGACCTACATTTGCCTTCCAGTTAAGAAAGAATCCTTGATGTATATCTTTCTTATATCCTTAATAACTATTCTCTCAAAAACATTTTCCATCTTTTTCAAATTCGACATCTAGCCATTTAAAAGTAAATTACTGTCCTCAGTAAATCATCAGGTTTTAAAAGATCAGCTGTCAGATTGTTCCGATTGTTGGATCCACTTCAAATAGAAAATAGTATTCTATATAGCAAGCAATTTTTCTTGTGTTTTTCTCATTACAAAACAATCCAAACCAACTGAAAAAAAAAAAAGAATTAACGCAATAGTAGTTATAGTTTCTGTGGCCTTCTTCTGTAACCATTCTCCGATAATTAAGCGCAGAATTGAACCAGATCATCAGAACATATTTTTTAAATGCGAGCCGTTCATTGATAATTAGATGACTGATGAGTTTTTGCAACCTTTTATCCACTAGGTTTTAAATTCTCTGCAGGTCTCAGGCAGTCGGGCAGAGTTTTTAGGGGAGAATTCCAGCAGGGACACTGATATATGCAGGTTGACAGAACACCATGAAAATGCAACAAGATGGAATTCAATTCCAGAGTCCAAGCAGAGTCTTTCTGCTTCAGAATGGAAATTGCAGAGCAACTGGAAAAATGCCAAGAAATGGTACCCAGTAAATTCACAAATTTAGGAGCTCTAGCATACATTTTCCATTTTTCTCTGTATTGTGGATTTTGAAAGAGGAGAAAACTGAGAATTTAGGCTTGGCTCTGCATTTCTAAATTAAATCCAAGCATGTGTTTCAGATCATTCTTCAATCACAAGGATCCTTAGACTCCAGAAGAAATATTTTGTTTTTAATCTTCCTAGGCGGGTAACAAAAATGACCAAACTTTCTATATATTACTTGGAGTCTAGTACTAAAAAATTTTTCTTCAAAAGCTATTTGAGGTTCTCTTGTACTTCATATTTAAACTTTATTTAACATATTTTTAAAATTCCTTGTTGATAGCATCAGGCATCTAAGAAATAAATAGAGTTTACATTTGAATTCAATGACATATTAATCATACCTCAGTTTTAAACATAATAAATTAATAAATAATATACTGAATTCTTATTTAGATTCCTTGCATTTCTTATGAATGACACAAGATTGTAACTGTGCAACAAATCCTGAGATGAGACTAGAGTTTTGCTGTGTTTTCAGGCAAAGGTCAGTGCTTCTCTTGCTTCCGTATACTCTATAGTACTGAAAGTTTTATGTAGGTCAATAGTAAAGAAAACAGAAATTTCCTGGCATTGGTAAGAAGTAGTAATTTATTTTAAGGATATTTTCCTATTCCTTTAACTACGTACTACCTAACACAGAAGAAACAGACCTATACTCTTTCTTAAGGTCCGTAACTGTCATTTACTTCAATCACAGTATAAGCATCCTTCCAATTATATTAAGCTCAGACATTTCAGTAGCATTTCAATAGTTACTATTTACTCTCTGAATCTAAAAGATAATTCAACATATTTAGGTACAAATAGCACATTATCTGCAGGTATGCCATCAAAAGGAATTTATTATCCATCTTCTTTTTAATAATACTTCAGCACATTCATTAGACAAATGCATCTTTGCCTGTATATATCTTAAGTTCTAAACATAAGGCTGTAGCACAAATTTTGCGGCATTCTGAAGGAAAGAATAATCAAAGACATAGTGCTAAGTGGAGCATGGAATAAAATACAATTTAAATTTAATAAGGGCTAACGCTTTTCTATTTTCAGGTACATAATTATCCAGATGCAAGAAATACAGCAGATCTGATCTCTACGGACTTCAGTGAAGCATTAGAATTTATGGAAAATTATTAGTTAATTGTGACGGTATAAGGATTAGTAGCAATTACAAGATCGGTGTTACCAGTCAAACAAGATCCAGAAACAGAGGGCACTGAAAGGATTGGCAACTAGCTAGTGGGAAGGGTTATACGATGTGACTGAAAAAAAAACGGCAGAGCATTGGATGGAGACACAGAAATCTTTTCCAGAACATATGTTTTTGCACTTCATTTAAGATATGGTCTATCACTTTAGATGACAATTGTTCTACAAAAGATATGAAGCAAATGTAAATTAGACTAAGTCTCAGGTTTAGAACTTGGTTCTTGTGCTTAACATGGGGAAAGAACGGCAGTTTCACATTTGGCTATGGGAGTCAAGAACTTCTACCCTGAAGTTACATGACGGTCTGGAAAAAATAAGGCAATCCTGTATCTCCAATTACACATGCTTCCCAAGGGATAATGTGGGTAGACAAGCCACAATTGCTAACTCTAAGCATGGACTGATTAATTTTATTAGCTTTAAGGACAGACTCCTCGGTGCCATTTACGGTTTTAAAGATGGAACATATGAGTGGCTTGCAAGCAACTTACATTTAACTTAGAATAGAAGCTGCCGAATTACGTTACAGGTCATTTACAACAGAATGACTGAAGAACATAAATGTGCTTGTAGGTGCTGCCTTTCCAGCAGCTTCAGGGAAGAGCCTGTCTTCCTTCTCACACTGGTTGTACCTGCTTCATAACAGCAGTCACCTTCCTCCTGTTGTGTTAGACATAACAGTACGAAACAAAATCCATGAAAATACTTGAAGGATACAATAAGATATTTCCATCCAGGTGTGAAGCTAATTTGACTAAAAGCCTTTATTAACAGCAGATTTTTAATTTCAGATCAAAGAAACAGGCTCTGAGATATTTTAATTCTACGTTCTCTCTCTCCTTCATTTTGTTGCATTTTCATCTAAGAATATTTAAATCACACCTTTCTAGAAGATATTCTGTGGTTTCATCATATGCCTTTGAAGTAAATAAAGGAAAGCCTTGGTGAAACTCCATGACTTATCCAATGCAGGCTGTTGGATGTAAATAGTACACTGATCTTTTCTGATTCAACATAACAAATCCCTCTCATCACTAAGAAGAATTGTAGTGTTTATTTCTGCATGTACCTGTGCTCAATATAATTATCTGGTATGCTAAAAGAGCTTGCAAATAAAATACAATAAACATGCTTGCTCAGATATATGACATCATATTTATGTACAACACAAATCAGCTCAGAACTACCAAGACTTACAGAACATATCGTCATCTAAACTCCCTGGGTACATTTCATAGGCAATCTGACGATTGCAAGCTATCAACATTTATCCTTTTTTCCTAAACTTTTAAGCTAAACTTGCAAGATTTTAAGGTTACCTTACACAATATAGTTGTATAAACCTGAATTGTTCAGATTTGACAATCTACCATCCACAGACCATATATCTTGCTCAAGAAAATTGCAAACCATAACACAGAAGTAGGTAAAGTATTTCAATTCAGTCAATTCTTCCTTAATATTTTCACATCGCTTTCTAGCTTATGTACCTGCTCAGAAATACTCTTCTTTGGTAAATTACTTTTAGAAAGAAAGTCCCTAGATAGCTTCTGGAAACCATCATTATGTGAGATAGCATTACAGCTCCCGTTTTGCAGAAAGCAATTTTAATGAGGCTCCTTTTTGACTGCAGGAACC
>VZSV01000104.1:2349383-2372382 GCA_013398735.1 Nothocercus julius
GTTAACACTGAGATTTCCTCTCTGCATCATCTGTATATGCATATGTAAAAGCAAGAAGGATTTAGTGTTTGTTCTATGGGTATTTGAAAGATTTCACATCTTTAAGACAATTTTCCCATTTTTACTGTTGGGCAAAGGCAAGATGGGAAAAGGCTTGGATTGATGTGTAAAAATATATTTCTGAAGACAAGATGCTTTTAATCTTACAGTGCCCAGTACATTGGATCTGGAAGCAGTAATTAACTTTGCTGCTGCCAGATGAAACTGAACATTTGGACATTAGCAGTGTTTGCAATCAGATAAGCATTAGAGAAAGAAAGCAGACTTTATTCCAGTAAGTGCTCTGAAAATGTTCTCTCTGAGTAAAAATGGAGAGAGGAAAGCAACTCCAGAGGAGAAAGAGGAGAACCAAAGCAATCTTATAGTGCTTCAGCTTATGTAAGAAAGCCTTACTACATTTTGTTTGCCGATGAAGAACACCATGTGAAAAAATCTGTCTCTAACCTCAAGCCCACTCTAGCTGACCTCAAATTTGAAATGCAAGATGGTGTGTGAAGCTAGAGGGAGGAATTGCAAAGCTGAGAAAACAATCTGAAACACTGGTTTCCCAGATTGCATTCCCTCTTTCAGATTCCTTTCCCACATATCCTGAAGGCTGTAGTTTTGCAATAAACTTCAGGAGGGCTTAGTTTTGTCCTTCCTTTACTATCACTTAGTGTCCTGAAGTCTCTCTCTAGATTGTGAGCTTTGCTTTCATCTATTCTAACTGTATTCTAAAGGGGATAATAGTCTAGTTATTTGCATTACTATACATCACCTTAACTAGCCATCATTCATCAACTTTCAAAAACATGCTGCACATACACAGCAGGGCAGTCCCTATCTCATAGCTGAATTCACCTTCCAGCATGATACAGAAGAAAGTTAATAAAACCAGACAACAGTGAGCAATTCATGAAGAAGAATAAGAAAATGACCGGAGGCCAGTCTCAGAGCAACAGCAATTTGGTCACATGAGAAAGGAATTGAAAGAGATGTTAGGGAAAAAAGTACATCATTTCATTATAGAGTTAATTTTAGGAAAGCATGAGAAAAGCCACCACGGTAACTGATTGAATGTCAGATAAGCAGACAAAGGAGACTAACCTCACAGGGCAATCAGAAGCCTGAGCTGACATCCTGCTAGCTATGATCAAAATAGGCAACTAAGGTCCTTAAAAGTAAAAACAAGTCAGCAAAAGGAGACTAAAAGAGAGGTAATGTGAAAACCTCCTTGGTTTATTGATTTACCACACAGAATGCAAAAGCATTCTGTATAGAAATGAGAAAGACTAGACTGCATCGTCAAGGTAAAAAAAAAAAAGAAAAAAATCACTAAGACAACGGAGTTAATATGTAAAGACTGGTAAAAAGACTAACTTCAGCGTTGTGCCATCAGAAAGAAATGTTAGATATAGACATTCTTTGTGGAACCTCTGTAGAAAAATGAAGAGTGGAGTAGGAGGATTTTATGGTGGACAGAATGATTACAGAGGTATTACGTAGTAATCATTCTTCTTCTTAACACACTGGATTTCATTCATCATCTCTGGTTGCACTTTTTGAATGAAATTTAATCTCAGTTAAATTAATGGATGAATATATCACCAATAGAATAGAAACCAGAAAAGGGTCTACAGCTCCAGAAGTCAGCATTTTTCCACATTCTCAAAAACCTCAAAGTACAAAAACAGTGGGATCTAATGATGCTCTGTACTGTTCTATTGCATAAGAACAGAAATGTTCTTATGTGCATTATGCAATTATGCAATGCACATCAGGGTAACAGAATATATTACTATAGCTCAAGCTATTAAGTAAATTAATTATTAGGACACATCTTTTCTCAATATGATTTTGTATTCATCCTCTCTGAAAATCTAGTCTTTGTTTCCAAGAATCCCTTAAAAGAGCATTTTTCCTATCTGCTCTTCCAAACATTTCTTCCTTTTCAGGTTCTGACTCTTCATCCATCCAATGTTATGTGGATACCCTGCAGTTCCTGGAACTCAGCTGTTTCTTAGATAAATTTTCTCTCTTTAACTTCATTGCAAATCTATGTACAGACAGAGAAACAAAACATGACAGATTTTTTTTCACTCTGCCTGCCCTGGCTATTCTGTGACATTTTCATATAGTCAAAAAGCAAGTAAATAATTTCACCAGTCTCCTCCCTCAGCTGTTCATTGAAAGGAGGCAAGCACTGCTTCTTCTCTGAAAGCTCATCCAGATTAACCCGGTTCACCAGAACAAAACAAAACTCCAATCTCCCAAGTTTGACTCTATCATTTGTTTTTTCAAATGCAGAGTCACACTTCAGATAGTTTTAGTTATTTCAAGGTTTCAGAGTCAGAGGAGATCATGGGGCCACTTTTCTACATTCTCTGTGTGAATGATTTAAATTCTCCATAACAGCCCATCAGATTTTATATACAAAAATAATCCTTCCATCTCCAAGCTGATTATCTGACTCTATACCACACTTACATAACAAAACAAAACAAAACAAAACAAAACAAAACAAAACTTACAAAACAAACTATCTCCCCACTTCAGAAAACACTTTCTTTCCTGGAGAAACACTGGCCTACCTTCCTGTCTTCATACAAGGACTGTTCACTTGTGATTAATGTACAGATCAGCAGTTATATTTTTGCATCTACACAGGAAATGCTGGAAGATTTGGCATGAATCATGAGCATCTTTTCCAGCTACCTATAAATTAATAAGTATTTCCATGAAAAAAGAAAACTGGTCAATTCGTACACTTGCAAGCTCTGTTGCAAGTAAAAATATGAAACTGTTTTTCTAATAGGGAGATAGGATTTTGTAAATCTTTTCCATTGAACATTACAGAGCATTCAAAAGATACTTTGAAATAGTAAGCATGTACTTAAAAGAGTAATGCATTTTTAAACAATACTTACTGTTCTCAATTTGTGCTATTTTGCTCATGGTCAGCAGTATATGCGTATTTCATCTCAGCAAGACTCAGCAACATAGCTTCCTGAAAGTAAGGATGACAGAATCTGACACTAGCTGTGATTCCTGCATTTGAAATGAAATTAGTATTTTCCACATCCTAGGTCTTCCTAGTCCATTTAAAGGCATATATACAATTTCACTGTCATAAATAAAATCTTTCTTCAATATAGGGCTCAGTACCTCCTCGACATTTTATGATCTGGATTAGAGAGGTCTGATTAGATAATGTAATAATACCTTGTGGCCTTACACTATATTAAAGCTATCAATAATACAGTCAAAACTAACCAGTGCAGAATGGTTAACCAAACAACTCTCTGCAATTGATTTTGAATTTGACACATTCATGAAAATTGTTCTGCTTCTCAAGACTTAACCACAGAAAATGAGTAATTCACTGTGCCTTATCCAAATCAATTGTTTTCTAATTTCACAAAGAAGAGATTTACTAATAGCTACAACACACAGAAAATAAACCCACAGTGAAACAAAATGCCTTGATCATGCAGATCGCCTAATAAAAACAGAAAAGCAACTTGCAACAGCTTTGAAGGGGGAGGATTTCTACCACAGATGGCTGGCTGCAGATATGGATATCAAAAAATAATGTTGACTACTAATTCACTCATGCGGGAGAAATTAAGTGCAGTCTTGGCAAGGGCAGACATGTTGCTAGGGAAAGCTCCTCCAAAATGCTTGAACCTGTCTGTTCCATCTAGCATGTGCAGATGCAATGAAATGGGACTTCTCCAAATGCTGCAGAGCAAGTAAAAGCTTAACTTTTAAGATTGGTCTTCTCATGCAAGGAGGAGGAAAAACAGTGAGAAAAAAAAATGTTTTTTATTCTGTTGAAAAGAATACAGAATTTCTTATCAACAACAAACTTGTTGGTCACTAATGTTTTACAGTGAGAAGGAAAACCGCCTTTGATTTACAAATAAAACAGATTAGCATAGAGGACTGTTTAGCGTTTCTAGGACAGCAGGAAAAAAGTGTTGATCGATGCCATTTTGGTATTTAATTTGAAAAAAAATCATAATAAATTTGTTCTCCAGCCTATGAGGAAGTACAAAACTGGAAGTGCTTCAAGAAGTTCAGCACTTCACACTACCTAACTAGCTGAAATTCCGTGATTCCCTTTCTCAGCTTCCACTGATTCTTTCTGCTATTAGTAACGCAGTTTATGGTCAAGACTATTACACTAATAATTCCCCAGCAAGCCTGATCAAAACACAGTATAAATTTAAATGAAGTTTTTTTGCCCACAAAGTTTAACAAACCCTTTCTAGTTTTCCAAATCTGAATTCTTCTGCATAGCACTTCTATCTTTACTTACACTACAAAGGAAAAGAAAAATAATCTTGGACATGTTTTTCTCATTTTCTTTACTATAGTCACCTTTCCTGGTTCTCACCTAGCAACAACTGTTATTTTCCTTTTGCTCCAGCCCTGGCACTTGCCACTCAGCACTCTGGACAGTGCCAGTCGTGCCCTGGCCCATCAGGAATTCACAAAATTGTGAACACACTCATTATAAAGAGGTCCAGCTGCTTTTTAATTCCACCATCAGCCCCTAAGCAGGACCTCAGCTGCTCTCTCCTAACAGTTTTACACCAGTGGCTGTCCAGTTAGCAGATACTTTAGGGGTGGAGGGAGGAGGTCTGCCCTAATGAAACAGTGATATCAAAGGAAATCATTTGTCTTTGGCTTCTGTTTCTTTGCTGGTAGAGAAGACACTCGTTAGTAATAAGATACTGGTGCCCCAATGCTTCCTTCAGAGTAACTGTTCGTGCTACTGAATGACACCACAGTGCAAGGCAAGAAAAAATTTCCAGGGGAAATGTTTTTTATAAGCAGGAACTGCTCTATAAAATAATGCTGCAGACAAGCAACTACTGACCTGGGTTGTGCATAGCTGTAATTATTTGCAGTCTCTGTTTTTCTAAGATATGTTCAAATTTCATTACACTCTAAAAGCAATCTCCCTGGGAAAAGCATCTGGAGAGCCTAGAACCATCTGTTCCAGATCTGTTACATAAATGCACAAATTGTTACGTAAATACACCATGTTATAGCAATAACTAATAACCAAACCACTCTCTAGTTCAAACACAATTTGTTGACATTGCCTTTTATAGAGGGAAGCCTTACTTCTGCCAAAGCTGATTTTTGCACCACTTCAATTAATAACATTGGAAAGAAAGCCATTCAAGCATTCAATAGGCAACAAAAACTTGTATTAATACATCCTACTCCCTCTTGTTTTATTAAAAGAAAAACGTAGGCAACTTCAACAGTTATGTTTGGTGAGGTATTCAGATTTAGTAAGGTTGCATAGTTTCTGAACGACAGGTATATGAACACTGCTATGTTTCAGATAACACATTTTCTGGACCTCTGTTGCTACTCAGCCTGCAGCCCTCCTCCAAGCAGCTTTCTAAAATAACTGTTCTGTCAGCAAGACGCATCTGCAGTTACTCTGGCTTTTTAATTTTCTTGCCTATTTTAAGATCTGGAATTGAGTTCACAAATAAGTGGAATTATCTTTCTTCCTCCAGCAAAAAATAATGCACAGAAACAAATAGTTAAATTTCCAGTCAGCAAAATGACAAGTTGTAGTGAACAGCTCCAGCTGACATGTATTTAAAAGACTTCCATTTAAAGCTGTTCAGAAAATAAAAATAACATGCTTCTAAAATAAAGCACAGTTTGGGATATATGATTATACCTTTTCACATAGCAGAGCCCTCAGACATTCCAAACTCACTGTCTGATCAGATAGTAGCAACTGCTTGAGTGGCACTTACTCTGTATGTCCTGTACACGAATCACGTGAGCTGCACCTACCAGTCAGGTACCTACATGCTACTCCGCTGCGCTGAAAAACAGGCTTTCTTCACTACATTCTACTAAACATTACAGAATCTTACAGACTTCAATGAAACAGACACCTGTGGCCACTTCTCTTGCAAACAATTCACCACAGAGAGGTGCTGACACTGGAGATTGTGCTTGGATTCAAGGAATTTATTGGATTCAAGGAAAGAATGGCACATTTTTACAGGTTAGTTTTGCAGCGCAAGACAGAACAGAAGGGACAGCGAGCTCTTACTTCTCCACCTGAATATCAGCTGCGCATATCAGCATGATATGTCGTTCTGACCTAGTAAAGCCTTTAAATCTCGGTTTAATTTAAAACTCAGGAACAAAAGCATGAAGCTCAACTTTCCAGTGTCTTCACAAGCTGAGGCTGAAAAATCTTCATTACTGGTCCAGCATTATCAGAAGGGGTAGGAAAAAATCTCTTTTATAAAATCATGACATCTAAGCAGCGCATCTACAAACTACAAAAAGATTTTTTCTCTGTATATGAATTCAGCAATGCTATTCCCAGTACTGCTTTTCAGAGAACCCCATCTTTTTGTTCTCTCTCTTTTCTTGCAGGTTTCTATTTTTATACTATCCTCCTATCTGCAAAGCCTTTCACTCTTATAAAGAAGCTTATTTTGTCATTTAAATCCCCCAAATCTCCATAATTTCCTCAACTAAGTAGTATTGGTTCACAGCAAACCGGTAATTTTCACAACCATGATCAATCTGAAACCTTTTTTCCTTTGTTGCAAATTTAGAGCAGATAGAACACTTACATAAACTTCTAATAAACAAAATAGGATTTAAAGGGAGGAAAAAAAGATTCATTTTGCAGAAAAATATTTCAGAGTCTGCTCCAAAGCCTATTTTAGAAAAAGCTCCCCACTCACCACACAGTTACTCAGAAAGACAGAAAAGCATTTTCTGTGATGTTTTCTAGGCTACACTGAACACTAGAGTCTGAAAAACACTAGAGTCCCATATGCTTCCTACAACCCATCTCTCTTCAAGTTAAGTTCAAAATTCTTTGAAGCAATGCGCCCCCGATACTCTTCCCTAGAAGGTAATTTTCATTGTGTAGTTAGCTGCTTTCTGTATCAACAAAACTGGAGAGTCACTAGTGAGTGATTATTCTCCTATTTCATTTATAGTTTGAATTAATGAGCTCTTTTGCTTCATCATCATTATCTATTTTATTGAAATGTTTAAAGTGCACACCTCATCTCCTTGGTGCTATACATTTTATAGAAGCATAGGAAAAACTACATCTTAGGATATCACCATCCAAATTTCTAAATACTTTTATTGCATATCACACCATCTCAGATGACACGGCTATTGGATAAAGAGCATCTATGCTGTACCTAGGCTATCAGCAGACCTTGTACCACATGCTGACTTCACATTTAATTTATTCCAGGCATCACAGCAACAGCCACAGCCTGACTATAGATCATGGAATGCTGAAGAGGACAGAACAACCTTTATAGCTCAAAACTGCTATTATTTATCTACTTGCATCCTTAGCAAGACTAAAAAAAATAATTTCCTGAGGAAAAGGCTGGATGTGCAAACATATGCAGTTTGGCAGAAGTTACTTCAGGGTGTACCACACTAGTTTGTTAATTTGTAACTGAATCTTACCAGTAAGGTGAGAAACTTGAGAAAAAGGTGAAAAAGTGAATCTTATCAGTAAGGTGAGAAACTTTTGCAGAAGGAAGTGTTAGTTTTGAGTAACAGAAGTTCTGTGATATTTAAGAACAGAAGTTCTATGGATACTTAAGTCACACGCCAGAAAGTCAGCTCTTGGAAGTAATTACAAGCAGACACTATTTTACTATGTTGGATTCATTCTTGGTGGAAGCAGAACCACAGACGCATACCAACTAATAAATTTATATTGGACTAGTCAATATGTTCTCTAGACTTCAAGTAGCCTTTTCTTTGGAAACTATATTGCAAAGCAGCAATATAAATCACAGAAAGATAACAAAAGCGGCCTTTAATTTTGAGACAATTATGACACAATGATATCTTCATTTTAGCAACCGCTGCATTAGCAACTTCAGAATGTATTTGTGAACTTCACAGATATTACAGCACTTCCATTGCTCTGTCATTAGGATCATTTGTTTATGTATTTCCTAATGTGCTTCCACATGAGTCTTTTCCTTTAAAAACTGAAGGTAACCCAGCTCCCCTTTTTTATTTCTGTGTTTAGATTTCTTTTTTCATTTAGATTTAATGCCGAAATACTACTGAATAATAACTTGGCTTTTTTTCCTTCCTAACATTTAAAGCAGGAAAAAATCAGGAAAAGCTTGCTTACTCTGAATTACAAACAGTATGTTTGTTTCAATATCCAAGGAATTGGATTGACTGAGGAAAAGTTGTATTAAAAGTTCAAGAAACCCAAACCTTAAAATTACAGGCTAAGATGGAAACATTGCCTTAAATCAAAGTAAAAACTTCTAACATGACCATATCAAAATGATTATATCATATTTTGGAGGATATAACTTCTTCAGAGAGCAATCATTTTCAGTACTGAGGATTTTCCTCATCTCTAGAAATGCAAATAAATTATTGCCAAGCAGAGTAGAGTTTTTATCAACTTTTATTTTTTAAAAAATACATAAAAAATACATAAATATCTAGAAGAAAAGTTAGGAACTCATTAGACAAATTTAAATCAAAATCACTAATATTCTGAAAGTCATGGTTAATTTGTATGTGAGCTCTTAAGAACAGACACCACTAAGAAATGACATTTGAATAGTTTGTCTCTCATTCAAAAAGTGTGAAGCTTCAAAGGTCATCTTGTCATTTCTAACATGGGATCTCCTGAAGAGCTGGGAGAGAGTGCCTACTTAAAAAGAAAGAAGACTCACAAATCCTTAAATGGACTGATCTCAAGGTAGTGAAATGAATAGAAATGAAATCATTTTTAGTAAACTCAAAAATATACATCCAGATAGTATATAGGATAGGGATCAAAAAAATCCAATATTCAGAAGCAACAGATGGCCTAAAAAACGCAGGTTACTAATTCTACGTCTACTCTGAGAGGTTAAAAGTTGCTATCTGTTCCCTTCCTCCCTCTTCCCCTCCCTCCAAATGATGTATTTTGTATGACATGCAGACACTATCAACATTATATTTCTGTTTCATCTTGACATTGAAGAAACAGCAAACACAAATGGTTACATCAATTATTATGAGTTTGAGACATCTATCAGGAGATAGAAATCCTCCCACTGAAATGACAATCTTTTTCACATATTGACTCTCCGCAGTGTCTGACCTGCAGCATGGCTCATTAAGCGCTAGATAAGCAGTACTGAAGGCACTGCACATGGAAAATATGATGAGCAGCATCTAATAAAATGCTTTAAAAATCAGCTATGAACTTAGAATAGGGCACAATGATATCATAACATTAGCCTAAATATATACATCATGACATGATTATCAAGATGGGAAAAGGTAAGAGACTTTAAGATGAGAATGCTACCTAGTAGTTGGCATGTTTACTTTGAACAGATCTGACTCAGTGTATCACAGTTCTGGCTTTTAAGTACCCCAAAGCTGGATATTAGTTGAAAACAGCAATTTGCTATTAAAGGACACACTAAACACCACTACTTGTAAGGATGTCTTAAGGAGGCTCTGAATGAACTGTGAAACAAAACACAGTTATACCTGGTAAGCTCTAGATGAACTCAGTTTCATGTTAGGCTTTAATTCAGATTTTTGAGCATTTTGAGCTAGTGGAAAGATCTGCTACTATTCTAATTACTGCTGGGTAACATTGCTTGCCTACTCCCCTCTCCTTCATACTGCCTAAGGAATTATTTTTTAACAGACCCAAAGAAATCTGTGTATGTCTCCCTTTGGACAAGCAATACATTTGCACCCAATATTATGCAGTAAAGAAGCATAAGGCTGTTAAGGCTGAACTGAACTAACAGCACAATAAAAAGACATGATACACGGAAAAGAGAATCTCTAAAGTCAGAGCTGCACTCTGCCACTTGTGAATGAAAACTCCTCACCAGCTCTGAATTTGTTCAGTCATGAGAAGCATTTGCAAAAAGTCTTCACTACTGATTATCTGGGCATTACAATCAAAAGCCATTCCCAGTAAATTCATCCAGCTAATATATACTCTATTTGCAATTTATAGCTGAACCACATGAAGCACCATATTTATAATCAGTGTCGTTCCCACTTCAGAGAGAAGGTACAGAATGTACATGACTAAATAAAAGCCTTTTCAACATTACCGATATTTGTAGTTTTGCAACATAGCACATTTGTGCAATTTTCAAGGATACTCTGTGACCCTTTGGCTTTATCAGTAAATTCCAGTGAATAATAAAAATAGCACTTAGTAAAAGCAGTCAAAATCCTGTAGTCTCTGTGAGTGTGAATAACCCGAAGTATATAGAGGTGGTGCAGTAGGAGTGGATCAGCAATGAGCAACTGTAAAAATCAGGAAACCTAAGGGCTGTTCAAGCCTCTACCACTGACCTTACCCAAGAGATGACAAAGATTTTACTTCTGCTCCCCACTGTGTCTTGATGAAAAATAGGAATTGTATCTCATACTTTTCATGATAAAAACCTTGTGAGAGCTATGTAACTTAACTACTACTGTATCCAATATTTCTGACATGAACACCACACAAAAAAAGTGTGTGAATTCAAGACAGAGGAGCCCAGAAGAAAAATAAACAGTAGGGTAGCTTGCCTGCAACCTGTGTTAGTTCACTGATGAATATTACATGCTTTTGGAAAAAAAAATCTCAAAAAGAGATAAAAATATATTTTATATAATCTTATAGGACAGGTTATAATAAATCACAAGCTGAATATTAGATATGCTATTTGGAAGTTAAGAACAGAACTGGTAAGTCAGGCCTCAGGCAGACAAAGCTAAAGAAGAAGAGCATTTAGGAGAGTTGACAAGAAAACACAGCTATAGGGAGCAGCAAAACTATTGCAATGCAGAACAGGAGTGTGAAGTGTAACAGCAGATGAACATGGCTAAATAAAGCACTTTTCATTGACCACAATGAAAGAAAAAATAGAACTGAAAAATACCCTCACAAGAACAACCAAAACCCTTCTTTCCCCACCGACTCTGAAGAAGAAGAATAGGTAATATTACTGAAGATGAGTGTGAAAGAAAAACAAGAGCTTAAATGGACAGCTTCAAAAAATAAAGGCAACTAGTGAGAGTCCTATCATAGACACAAGGTATCTAGGAGGCAGACCAAGACAGTGCTGGTTGGCTACTCTGTACAGAAGTAAAGAAACTATCATAAAATCCTTACAAGGCACCAGTTTAATGCCCTGCTTCTACTAAAAGGTTAGCTTTGAACAAGTAAACAGAAGAATTGCTATTTGCCACAGATTAAGATCTTACCTGAGACTGGGAAGAGTAGTATCTACGTAAGCTACATGTTTTCAAATTACCTATCCATCATCAATTTTATTTTAGATTATCAGAAAAATGATATGGAGCAATTCAAAGACTGTAACCGTAATGTTTGGGAACCAAGATGAGATAAATAAGGCAGCAGAAGACTAGAAGAAGTTGTTACTGTCTTTTAAAGGGGAAAGATATACAAGAGGAAAAATGAGTTTCACAGCCTGGAAAAATACCAGAACAGAAAGATCAAACTATTTGTAAGCACTATAGAAAGAGGGGAAGATGACTTGAAGACAGCTTGAATACGTTAGGAACAACCCGTGTCAACCCAAAAACTCTCCTCTGCACTGTAAGAGGCCTCATTACTGGGCAGAAGCAGCAGATTTCACACACTTTCATTTTGGTGAAGCTTATGACATGGTCTCAAATGACATTCTCGGAAATAATGTAGTGAAACAATATAGAGTCAGTGGAAAAAATGTATTGAAAAATACCCAAAGATGGTTTGATACTTAAGCACAGATATCATTTGCCAAGAGCCACAGATATATTACCAGTAATTTCTTATAGAATTGTTCCTAGATCTGGTACTGCTAAGTGCTGCGAAAACACATGCCTTTTTAACATGGAGGTGACAAAGCTGGGAATGCACACTGAAGGACACACAGCAATTAAAATTAATGTTGACAAACTGGGGAAACTCAGCCAAGAAGACCCCTCCCAAAATTACTAACGTTAAAAGGCACAGATATTGCCATGACCCAAAGCTAATCCTTGTTCTCCAGGCTGAATTCCCTTACCCAGTCAGCCTCTCTACCTCTACATGCCTGTTTCATCACAGAGGGGAATCCTGACAAATATGGACACAGATGAACACATTTCCTGTTAGTTCACGCCTAGAGAGGAAAAATATGTTCCCAGACATCTACATTTACCTTTCTCTTAACAGTTTCCTGCAAAGTCACAGAAATCTGTGAAATAACCAGAGGATATTTGATGCTGTATACTCATGCTCTTTGAGTTCTATGAACTCTAGACTGCTCCTATTTATCCCTTATTGTCTAGAAATCGGTTAAGTCTTTCGGGCATATAGCAACATGCTTTTTCTTCTTCCTGAACGAGCATTTGAAAAGGGAACCAAAGCAGACTGCTGCACATGATTTATTAATTGTGTCAGAAATTAATTCTGAAAGTGGAATTGATATTTTCCTATTCCTTGGTTCATAGTAAGACCCATCTGAAGACCGATATTTACATTCTCTAAAGAATGGAGCTTAGATGTTGTCACTGGCACTATGCATATGCTCTTCATAAGCAACTTGCTGAACCATTGGAGCCACAGTACAGAATAGTTTGGCCCATTAGAGACAACTGGCCAGCAAAAACACAGCATTCAACTGATGTAAAGTAGTGCAGCTCTACTACAAATGCTTTCCACCTAACGAAATCCAAAGGTTTTTCTTCTGTAAAACCCCTGTCTCCAACCAGACCTGTATGCATGTCTGAGGATAAACGTGATCACTTTGGCTTTGTTTGTAAGTACCTAGAAATATTAACAGCTATAAATGTTAACAACTGAATGAAAATTACTGCTAAAGAGCTAGGGAACACCCAGTTTAGGGAATTGGGTGACAGAGCCCTGGAACAGGCTGCCCAGAGAGGTTGTGGAGGCTCCATCTTTGGACATCTTCAAAACCCATCTGGATACAACCATGTGCCCCGTGCTCTAGGTGTCTCTGCTGCAGCAGGGCAGTTGGACCAGATGATCTCTAGAGGTCCCTTCCAACCACGACTCTGTGATTCTGTGAATGTTGGCTTGGGAAGTATCCATCTTGAAAATATCTCCCTCCAACAGAAATGCTAGGAGACCCAAATAACAGCATAAAAAACAAATAAATAGAAAGAGATCATGCATTCAAGAAGTAAACACAAACATCTTGTAGGCTTTGGCACATGGTTTTCACTAAAATTGTCACACATATCATAGTACAAGCCACTCCAGGAAAGAAATACGATCTTATGTTTCTGAAGTACTCTATAAGACCCACTACACCTAAACACACCATGAAAAATTATTTCCAACCACCAGAAGACAATATCACGGAGCATATTGTGGATGTTTCAGATTTTGAGTATTTTATGAGCGAACATGCCTATATGCTGCTGTTTCACTCAAAAATAATTATTCAAACTATTTGATAAGTATCACAAACATAAAGGGACGACCTATTCCAATTGTTTTTTTCTAGCAATGAGTTGCAACTGTAGTCCATCAGATGAAGGGATAAGTCTTAGTCAATAGCTTAAGGAAATTAATTTCTTCCACTTCATGACAAATGCATGATACTCAACGTATTAATTTTAAACAGACCACAGGTGACATAACTACACAGGGGTAGATGATCTCATGAAAATCTTTCGTAAATGGACCTCAAGAAGCAGGTGGGAAACAGACTGGAAATGAAAATCTTTGGTAAATGGACTTCAAGAAGCAGGTGGGAAACAGACTGGAAACGTCCTGGGTTGACAGAATAAAACATATATAAATAATGCTCATAATTTATATTTTTGACAAGGGCTTTGAAAAAGACTTAGCCTGGGCTCATCATTGTTGCTATGGGTTGTCAAAATATATATATCCAAGGTTGTATATCCAAATGTTTGATAAGTGCATCTTAAGGCATGTGCATACAAGGACTGTTCAAATTCCTGCTGCTGATGGGGAAGGAAAATGCTGCTGAGAGGCAATGACAGCATCCCCCTTTGCCTCTCAAAAGTGGACAAAACATCACTATGCAAAACATCACTAAACTACCAAGGCTTTCGACAGAAAACCTGATTAAATGCCATTTTGTCAAGCTTGTAAAGCAGAGCAGAGGATCCTTTCATCCTCAATATCACTTAAACTGTAGTTATACAAAACAGAATGCAAGATGCTTACCCATGCACCTGTGCAGCTACAGTAACCTACATGAAACATAACATTAGTGAAAACCACAAGTGTTCTTCATAATAATAAAAAAATCCTGGAATTGCAATGAGATAGGCAGAAGATATACTGTTGCAAAGGACTGCATACCTATGCATATACGCCTGGTAAATTAAATTGTATGCAGAAAATCAGAGAGGTCCCTATGAAACCCCAGTTGCTTACATTATAGAATGGTCTGCAACAGTTTGAGACAATAAGGATCTGACAGGAATTGCTTACAGAAGCATATCCATTAAAAAGTTTTAAATTAAAAATTGCACTTTGAGTTCTTTAGAGCTTATCTCCATAATTGGAGTAGTCCTCAAAAATACTGCTGAACTCAAGAAGGAAAGGGTTACTGCAGTTTTCTTCTTTGCTAAAAATACCAACATATTTGTGTAATATTAATTAGCACTGGGAAGAGTGGAGATTATGTTTCTTACCATCTTCAGTATACCTTTATTTTACAGATACTAACCCCTGAGTGGAAGGTTGTCTTCAAGACAATGCCTGTCTTAGCCTTGAATTTTCCATTAACTGATGATAGTGTCTTTCCAGACGTTTGGTCCAGATGAAATCATATTTATTTGAACTTTTTTTATATTTATAAGAATCATAAAGAGTAATCCCCACAACCTTAAAAACTTTTATATTTTTAAACAAGTTTGATTCAAACAGTGCTTTCCCAGTCAGCATTAACTGGGAGTAAAGCCATCTGACTTGAAATTCTGGTGGCTTCATCCCACTCAGCCCAGCCCAAGAGACGATACACGCCAACATCCTGCAGGAGGTTCAAGATGGAAATGACACAGGCAGCTCGCCTGGGGTTGGCAACTTGGACTCCACACCAGGCCAGCACTGCTGCAGGGGCAAAGGAGGAGTTGGACAGGGACAGAGATGCCTTGGGTCTCCTTCCTTCTGCTCAGATGTCTGCTTCTTCAAGCCCCCAGAGCTCCTACACCTCAAAGTGACAGGAAGAGAAAGAGGAGAGGAGCAATAAAAGCCTCCTCCTAAGTCATGTAAGTGGAGGAGAAGGGGTTAGAAATCCAAAGGCTGAAGAATGCTCCAAGGAGTCAAAGGTTGAGGGATATGGGGACAGCAAGCAGAAGGAGCAGGGGGAAGAGGAGGAGGAGGAGATGTTAAGAAGCAGAGAGGTCCACTAGGCTGATTCCAATAGCGGTACATGACCTGTACCCCTGGACCTCTTCATGAAATCTATCCACACCACGTCAAGAAGGGCTTTCCTAATAGCTCATTTAAATCATCTTTACTGCAAGTTAAGCAAATTACTTGTCCTGCCCTTGCAATCAGTTTTTGTTTACTACAACACATATACTGATTGCACAGGGAAATTATAAGAAATCATTTCCAAAAAGATCTGGATGTATGTCAACGAAATAACATGCAGGATCTACCCGATCATGACTTAAATGAGTAAGTTTTGAAAAGCAGGCTGAAAATATTTTCTATGACAAATATCTGAAAATTCACTTACCTGAAAGTTAGTCGAAAAAAAAAAAAAAGAACAAAGCATGCAGTGTATGTGTATTCCATATGTAATCATATTTCTGATGGTCCGCTATATTTTGAAAATTGCTACCTCGAGACATTTCAAATGACGGAATGAAACTGCTGTGAGTGGTACTTGCAAAAATACTTTCAAGGCAATGTATTTTTGTCTGTAGAAACATACATGAAGCTGAAAAGCTCTCTGATCCCTTACCAAATCAAAATATTTGGAAAAGAATAAAAGCTGTCCCTTACTGCACACATAAGCTTAAAGTCAAGTCTGAAACAAAAAAAAAAAAAAAAGGAAAAAGACACTTTGCTGAAGCTAGACAAATTTCCACCTTTTAATTCAATTTCTGCGTGATGTTTTGATGTAGATATATTTAACTGTAGATCTGCTGTAAGAAAAAATAGCAACTGCAATAGTGCGTCTCTACTGTTACTTTAATCTACCTAATGCACTAGGATTTGTAAATTTCCTAATTTGGGTTTCAGAAGCCGTTTCTAAGAAATTTAGTCAGAAGTGTAATCACCTGGATTACTCAGATGATCAACTTCAAGCCCACGCTTAAGTGCTTTATTAGAGCTTTCCAGCTTATTTCATTATCAATGACAATTTTTTGATAGAGTTTTAAAAATATATTTAATAAAAAATAATTTAGAAACAGAAAAAGTTCATTAAAAACAGATCCACTGAAAGACTTCTCTGGTCAGGTTTAAATGATTCAACACCATTTTGTAAGCAGAAACCTATCTGTTTGGTAGCAAGCCAATCCACACAATCTACATATAGAACATTACGCTTGCTCTGTTATTCAATAATTTAATGCTAAACCTTCATTTTCAACCATTATAGCTTATTTAGGTCTTTTATCCTATTAAGTATAATCTGTGATATTATTCAAGGTGAAACAATAACCCAGGTGAGTTAGCCTGATTTGTTTTTATTGATATTCTTAGAAACAGATACATAAACTGCATTCACACAGATGCTCTAGTCAAGTAAACTGAACTCATCCCAACAGACACGTTTTACAGCATAGCTCATGGAAAGGTGCTACGTGTTTTATTAAACCTTTTATGTTCTTAAGTTCTAAAGACAAGTTAAAGATCAGACTTCATTAGTTCCATACAAATGACAATACGCATTTGTTCACTTCAAAACCACCCTCATTAACACAAACAAAACCAACAGACATGCAAACCACATTGCAAAAAGAGGTCTAGTGCAGGCCCATACATACATCTTTGGATCTCTAAGTTGTGAGTAAGGTACGCATGGGCACGTTGACGACAGCTTTTATCTAGCTTAAGAAGGTAGCTAGTGCACTGGTAATGTAACAGGACAGACTTCAGTGAAAGATAACTAAGCGCACAGATGTTCAAGGGCTCCAAGACGACAGCAGCTCTTTGCCAATCACAAAACACTGGGAGCTTCACAGTTGTTCTTACTCTTTTTTTGTCTTCCCTGGAATTATCACTGCTATCCTTGTTGCACCATACTCACATTTGTATTTGTGCTGTAGACTAGCTTGGTACTTCTGCAAGGGTACAAGCTTCCAAATTCTGTGTTCATTTCTGCAAGAAAATTTGCTAAGAAGGAGGAAAGCAATGACAGAAGCAATGCCCAGAAAAAGAAAAAAAAAAAACTTCATAATTTTAACATGCAGACACTACAAGAAAACATATTTGCTGAAGTGGTGAGCAACGAACTTACTGTAGACTAGCTGCATTATGATTATGAAAAAAAAGAATGCTGTACTACTATAACTCCTTTTAAGTAACTAACTAAAACCATTGCATCTACCCAGGCAATCACTTGAACTAACTCAAGAATGCTTCCAATCTAACATTTTATTTCACTCACTGATGAGGAAGGAAAGAAAAAACAGGCTGAAGCCAGCTCGCACACAAGCTGAACTAATTGTATTTAGCAAAGGTCATGTTATGTGGTGATGACTGCTTTGCTACATTATGTTAATTTTGCTATGGCCCTAACTTTGCTCATTGCATTGTAGGCAAAATTTCTCAAACAGAAACCAAGAGGTGTTTTATTACAAAAGATTCTCTTTTGTATTCTTAAATATACCAGTTTCCATGTTAAATGAATTTAAAATTTAAAATAAATATCTTTCCTCCCTGGTGGTTCTAATGACAGTCTGGCATGAAAAGCTCTTTCTTTGTAGATGAAAGAATACTTTGCTACCCATTCCTTTTCAGACTTAAATTTCAGAAAATAATACTTAGAGTAGGGGAGATCAATGAGCAGCAATCATATTAGTCACCCTTATCTTGTCCAAATTCAGTCTTGTGAAATCCAGATGCAAAACTCTGCATGGCATAGTAATTTTTGTATTTCACTCTAGGCTTCAAGTTCAGCTTTGGTGGAGAGCCTGAAACATGAGAGTCATATGAAAGAAAGCTACATTATCAAAATTCGTTTTGCTCTGCAGATTGAATTCAAGCCATCGCCAGGATGCCATACCATTATCTCATTCTAATTGCATTGCAAGGCAAATCCTGACACGAGTGCCAATTCAAGATAGAGTCCTCTAGGAAGTCTGACACTGCACAATAAATGAACACCTTCTGAATTACGTAATGCCTGTTTTGTTTTCCAGTCTCCTCTTCAAATTTTTGAGGGCAATTCATTTTACAGGAATAACTTTTTTTTTTTTATTTAGTGAATAGAAGTGTTCATTTCTGAATGATTGAGGGATCACATTGAAATGCATCATTTCTCAGTAGTAGAAAGTTCTAACAAAGCTCAAACAAATTTTGCAGAAAAGGCAAAATCAGGCATAGCGGACTTCTTAAATTTCTTTATACAACCAGAAGTGAGAAAGGAGCAATATCCCTTCAGTGGCCTTCCTCTGCACTGTACAGCTCTACAGAATTATAACTTTGCAGCTGGGGTGCAAAAAAAATTGCAATAATACTATATTTAACAGCACTTCAGTGTGTGTGAGGGAGGAATACAGTATATGTATCCATGCACACACTACTTATATAATTATTATTTTCTGCATATATATGGTCAAGCACTGACAGCCAGAGGATGTTTTGACTGCATCTGTCAGAGGCCCACATTTCTTAAGTCAATACAGTTCATTTACGCGAATAACTCTTCTTTGGAAGAAGAGTTATCCACTTACACTCCATGCACACTGTACTCTTTTCCTCAGTCTCAACACCCTAGAAATATTTTGTGAAAACCAGGAAAGGAGGGTTTTTCTTCTAGAGCATGTTATTAGAAGTGGGACTCTAAGAAGAAACACAAAAGGAGAGTTTGGTTGGAAAAATATAAGAAATAGTCAAATAAGCACATAACATATTTCCTAGCAATTATGTGCTACTGCAGTGGACAGAAATTTGACAGTGTGTGAACAGAAGAAATGGGGGGTCAGTAAAATGCAGGCCTAAAAGGAGGAGTTAATTAACTCTCTAAATAACTCTATCTAAATATCAGAAGAGCTCCATATCAGGTGACAAACATAGTATGCAAGGAAGCAGAGGGACAGATGACAGTGCTGATGGAATTTCTGTTGCCTGAAATATCTTAGGTGTCGGAGAAAGTATAGAAGACAGTGTGAAAGAATGACATGCATGCTCCTTTGAGCTCAATGCACCTTCAGAGTCCTTAAAACGATCAGGCCTTGCAAGAGCCCTTTCAAGGAAAGACTGGCATCTCCCAAAGGCTGGGACCAAGAAGGCTTGTACCAGAACTGTCCTCTAGGCAAATACTAAAATGAACCTTCTATCATCTCCAAGGGAATTTGGGGCTGTTATGACCTACAGTTTCAGGTACTTTTTTTTGTAGATTTTTTTTTTAACCTAAATACAGAATGCTTCATTATCCCTTGCTGATATAAGCTGGGACAAACATTTCAAAGGAAAATTAATTCTTATAATAGGCTTTTTGGCTTTTGATACATGTCATTGATTTGATTTTCAATAGTGCAAAGTCTCTGGTGGGTCTCACTGATGTGACATGGGAACCAAGAAAGTCATTACACATGAAAAACCGGCAAGTTATCTTCTCATCCCTGTGAGGAATGTGTGTGTATTTCTTTAAGGCACTTACATGAATTGCACTGAGTTTACAACTGCAATTGTGAAGTTACTAGGGACAATGCTAAGCAGCCTTGCACTATTAGTTTCAGTCAGTACTTTCTGTTTTATTTTCAAGCAGTTAAACAACTGAGTTTTTTCTGCAACAAAAGCGATATTATAATGTAAGGTCACAAATGACTACTGACAGAACTGAAGCTGACAGAAGCAACTAACATGCCAAAAAGCTGGGAATCGCACACTAGTAAACACTGAAACTCCCCTTCCCCAATTTAGCGAGGATAAATGGTCTTTTATAAGCTATACAAAAAAAAAAAAATTACTTGAATCATTTCCAGTACCACTGAAAAACAGATTTTATGCAAGACTTCTTATTCACCATTTTCTGTACCAAAAAATATGCACATAACAGCAAATACACTTTCTCACTCTAACAACTAATAATTCAATTTCTAACTTTTAAGTTCCCAATCTGTTCTGTCCCTTGAGCAGTTCATCAAAACGACAAATGAACTAATCAGTCACAGCATGGGGATATATAATAATTTCACAAAATCTCTGCGTATGTTTAGTCATATTGATTTCTGCTTGGCTGAACTCATAGGAACTAATGCCATATGAACCTAAGAAGCAAGACCATAAATACACGTAAAGGCCTTCACTTTGCCTAAGCTGTGCTGAACTCCACTGGAAGTAAGGAAAGATGCATGGGATGGAATTTCACGCGGACAGACAGATATCATCTGCTTTTGCTTCACATTCCCCTCAGACTTAATACATACAGCCATTTCCCACATGTGGCAAGAGAGGCACCTTTTTGTTGTTTTTCACCGAATGAAGATTTTCTGCTCTGGAGAAAATCTCTACAGCATCCTGCAGCCCCGAACAGTCATAGTGCAGTGAAGAGCTGCTGTACCATTAGATTTCCAAAATTTGACAAAGTGTCTCAGCAAAGGTGCTCTCAGATGCCATAGAAGGAGGAAACATATTAAGAGTTGTCTAAGAGATACAGGGAAACAAAAACTGTTCAGTCCTCACAGCGCACTGAGGTCATCAGTGCAGTTTGACGGGGATCCTAGCTGGCCAGGTTTGCTGCTCAACATATTTGTAAAAAAGCTGTTGCAGGAGCTGAGCTGAGAAACGAAGTGACAAAGTTTTTTGACCATCAAATTTCTTCAGGATATTAAAGCACTGCCTAGACAGTTAACTGAAAAAGGACTCTGTGAGAAGTGGTACTAAACGGCATTCAATTAAATGAAATTTACTGTAAAAAGCATAAAATTATGCATATAGGAAAACACAATTCTATTTTCACATACAAAAAAGAGATGAATCACCTTAGCACAAGCTAAGAAATTTTGAAATCTAAGCAATAGTTCTGTGAAGCATCAGCTGAATGCCCAGTTTTAATCAAAACAACTGCTGTGAATTATTAAGCATTATATCCCTGTATAAATGTATTGTGTTACATCTTAAGTACTGCATGCAAATCTACATTATTATTCTGATGGAAGAAACAGAGCTGAAGCTTAAGATTCTGAAGCCTGAGGGACTGTTCCTGGCAAGTATCTGGCCTCGCTTGTCCTGTTCTTACACTCCCTTCCCAGTCTTTGCTTCTTGCTACAGCTGGAGATGGAGTATAGGCCTAAATACACCTTTGATTTGACCCATTCATACATCATAAAGACTCAAATTGCCTAGGACTGCCAATCTGCAAATTGTCAATACGTTGCACAGCAAGCATATTTGAATGCATTACTCAATATATATAAAATAAGTATTTTTACATGTTATTTTCTGAGATTTTGAAAGGCCAAAAGTTCTGAAAACACATGCCTGGTGTTTCCAAACAAGATGCCTCAGGGAATATTCACCACCAAGCAGAGAACAAAATGTATCCATTCTATTATTCCAGAGTTACTTACTGTAAGACATTAAATTTATGTTTCCTTTGAACACCATTAAACATATATCCAGTGCATTACATGCTCACTACTGAGGAGCACAGCCTCCATTTAGACCCATTTTCAAGACCAGGACAATGTAAAAGAGCACAACATGGGCCTCCAATGAGATTTTGATTTCAAATCAAGGTGAGAACATGACTAAAAGTAGGCTGATCCCTCACAGAAGGCAACAGATTAATATTGAACTTGCTGCTATCAATAAGCAGACCCTGAAAAAATCTATGAGGTTATTCTGGATGTAAGTGGGAGGATCTCTCTTGAGCCATCAAAACAGTCCCCTAATATCATGGGGAACCACATCATACAGTTTCTTTCGCAAAATGATCACATCCCAATTTTAACCCTTTTCTTGTCTCTGCTGCTCCTACTGAAGAGTCTGTTATAACTGCAGATGATTAGATATTTTCTTCTAAATTACATTCTTACTGTTAGCATGCCCAAGTAATCCCCACTGCTTCCTTGCATGAAGGAACAGTCCTTAAATTTACATAAATTATTCCACTGTACAGACTCTTATCCCTCTCGTACACTGCTGGGGAACTATCCTCTCCTCAGCACCGTTTTGTTGAAAGAAAGAAAGTCAGCTCCTACACACTAGGTCTGCACAAGTACGGCTCTTCTCTGACCACACTGAGGTAGGTGGCATGAGACACCTTGCACCCAGGAGCCACACTGGAGAGATGTCTTGGTGCGATGTCTAAGCCAGTAAACTCGGAGCAAAATGTTTCTGTACACATGATAGCTGACACTCAATCCAAGACAAGTACGGACAGAGAAGCTGACATCTCTATAAACATGTCCCTAGCATATGCTAGGAAGACAGCATTGACCATCCCAAGGCCCCTTCTTTGGTAGTAAGAGTTCCCACTACAAGCTCGACTTTACTGGATGCAGGATTTAGAACCAAACACAGTATTCCTGGCAGACTTTGTAGTTAAAAGCCTTGTGCGAGGGCATTAATATTTCTTTACATATATTGTAAATATCTCAGCTAATGTATTTATTCAGTATGTATTTTCAATCTAGTCACTCAAAGTATTGAGCTGTTGTTATCTAAATCTTATGGTACTTCCATTGCCTCCTTATTAATCCACCAAATTAAAATCCAGGAAGGCTCTATCTGAACCAAAACTGCTTTGGATATCTTTCA
>VZSV01000104.1:2372527-2384371 GCA_013398735.1 Nothocercus julius
TAGTCCTTTAATTACTGGGACAATATTTTCAGATGATCTGCAAATGAGTTTAAATGATTTTTTATACTCTACAGATATATAAAGGAGGGCATTTTCTTCTACAGTTGCAGTCATTTTTCACATCTGCAATTATTATTCTGGATAAAAGGTGATGACAAATCAGGATCTATATTTCATAGACCCATATAATTTTCAAGTGTGATTTAAAAGCACACTATTTTTCATTTTTGTTTCAGAGCATTACTGGGGCTGAATCTTTCCGCATTCGAAAATCATTAACTTATCATTTACTCCACATTCCAAAAATGAGAGGAGGAAGATGGGAGGTTGGTAGACACCAACTATCTGCATTATGCACTATCTACATAATGAAATTTAATCCCTCACTTCCCCTGAAACATCAAAACCACTGTCATTTTCTGACTAGCACAGCAATTACCGCAAAAAGAAAGGTGTAGAAAGCCCAATCGTCTCAGTGTCTGAAATAGCATCAGTAAAATACAGTGAAGAATTCAGTATTTCTTCCTCTTTGCTTAATGGCCACTGAGACTATTTTCTAAAAGAAGTACAAGGTGTGTGGTAGACAGGGGAAGAGACCCAGACTTCCTTAGCCTTTAGAGCAAGGAGCCACCATAGATGGAAAAAAACCCCATAGATTTAGTATATGGGCAATCTTACAAGAACTCTGATTTGTATATAGTTTAAATTTAAGTGATAAAGCAGTAGAGAGGGGTACAGTTTTATAAAACACTTGCTCTTTTAGGGGAGTGGTCTTCCTCAAGGCAAATTGCCTGTGTAGTCTTTACCTTCAAAAGCTTGCCAGGAGCATATTGTTCCTCTCTACTTCAGTTTAGCTAGTTTGTTCTGACATGTGTGTTTGAACAGCGTCTCTTTCATTTGTTAGACACCCTATTTAATGTTTTCATTAATGGCTTCAGCACAAACTTAAGCCTGTGTTAATTAAATTTGCTCCTGACAAAGGTGGGAGGCACTGGCAACATGGATGGGAGAAGGCTGCAATTTCAGAAAGGAAGAATTACTAAAGATCTGGACTAACACAAAAAACAGTTCAGCTGCATTAAATGCAAGGTCATGTATTACAGACAAATATCAGAACCATTGCTATAAATTAGGAGTCTCAACAATTGCAAACAGGGAAGGAAAATAGAACACATGCAGTCTAGGCAGCAAATGAACAGACCTGAGGTTAAAGCTACTGAGGTAACAGCTGTGAGAAAGGCAAATTTGATGCTGTCCCATTCAGTAATGTTTATCTTCCATATTAGAAAAGGCTGTGAATTGTATAAGTGGAGTCATTTTCTTTCAGAGGATAAATGCCTCTGCAGCTTCACTCTGTTCCAGTAAGAGAATATATTATATGCAAACTGCACCACTGCACCACTTTTGGGACAGCATGTAAAATACAGCTCAAGTAGGGGCCACAGACGTAAGGGGAAAACAGGAAAAACAGGCAGCAGCATCAAAATTGTCATCAGACACCATGGCTGATGGTGTCTGTTGTTCTTGAAACAGTTGTTCTTGGAAGTTAGTTGTTGTCTTGACTCAAGAATTTTTTTCAATAAAAACTAAATTTAAAGTGTTAAAAAGTTTCTAAATTTTAAGCCAAAATTGTTGAAAAATTCCATGCTGTAAAACTGTCCACTACTCCTCTGTCCATCAACTACGCATCCCAATTCAAGGCAAAAACAAATGCTGAAACATTGAAATCAATCACAGAATGGAAATCTTGGAGTTTCTCAGGTCTAGAAATTCACTACCGTAGGGATGTGAATGTCTGCATAAAACAAGCTTCAATATGCATGACTTCAGGGTGAAATGTGTTCATTTCATGGCCACACGCCTTTGTGCATCTTGCTATTTGTTATCATTCTGTTTCATACATTCATGACAGCTGCAACTAGGGCAAAGAAAAGCAATAAAATAGTATTTTAATATACCAAGACCAGTTAAAAGTACATGGTTCATAAGAAACACCATGGAAAACTATTTAAATATGCCATATGGTAAATATTTGCTATTTGCAATAATAAATACAGCTGATTTACAAAACATGGACTGACAAGAGAAAGAAGCAAACAACTGTTGGGCAACTTATTTATAAAACAAATTTTACCAGCTCCAATTTAGACAGTCATCTACAAAAAATATACACCTTCAAAATATACATATATATGCAAAAATTCATATATATGATTACATCAATAAGAACAGTATTTAATCTCACCTATGTTAAAAAAAAAAAGTCAAGATACTAAAAACATATATATAAATGTTGCTAGAACAACAGAAATAGATGAACATAGCTTAAGTCAACTGAAACTGCTTTACAAAAAATGGGCAGTTGTCTTTCCACTAGCCAAGCTGAAGATACTAAATGGTCAAAAAGATAATTTTCTGTGAAGCAGTTGGTGGCAGAGAAGGAGATGACCAAGGTTGTCATGTCATATGAAATGAATGATGCTCTGGAAATAGAAGCATATTCTCTTTATACCACTCCCAATCAAAGCAATTCTATGAACAAATTTTTATAGCAATGAATAAAATGCATTTTTTCCTACTCGGTTTTACTCCTGTTCCACCTATTTTTGAATATCTATGATATGAATTATACAAGGGGATAAATATTTGAATTTAAATATAAGAAACAATTTATCTGCACCAGTACAGGCTGGGGACCGACCTTCTGGAGAGCAGCTCTGCAGAGAGGGACCTGGGCGTCATGGTGGACGACAAGTTGACCGTGAGGCAGCAGTGCCCTTGTGGCCAAGAAGGCCAAGGGGATCCTGGCTGCATTAGGAAGACCGTCTGCAGCAGGTCAAGGGAGGGGATCCTGCCCCTCTACTCAGCCCTGGGGAGGCCACACCTGGAGTACTGTGTCCAGTTCTGGGCTCCCCAGGACAAGAGGGATGTGGAGCTGCTGCAGAGAGTCCAGCGCAGGGCTACGAGGATGATGAGGGGCCTGGAACATCTGCCCTATGAGGAAAGACTGAGAGAGCTGGGCCTGTTCAGCCTGGAGAAGAGAAGGCTGAGAGGAGACCTCAGCAGTGTCTAGAAGGACCTCAAGGGAGGCAGTGAGGAGGATGGGGCGGCCTCTTCTCAGTGGTGGCCACTCACAGGACTAGAGGAAACAGCCACAAACTGAAACACCAAAAGTTCCACAGGAACTTAAGGAAAAATGTCTTGCCAGTGAGGGTGCCAGAGCCCTGGCACAGGCTGCCCAGAGAGGCTGTGGAGTCTCCTTCTCTGGAGATCTTCCAAACCCGCTTGGACACAGTCCTGAGCCACCTGCTGTAGGTGACCCTGCGTGTGCAGGGGGCTTGGACTGGATGATCTCTAGAGGTCCCTTCCGACCTTAAGGATTCTATGATGCTAGAGAAGGTCTTTGTCACTACAAGAGTCAGAGCAGAAAAAATGCCATTGAATTTTATGGTATCTTTCCCTGCAGATTTTGCAATTCATGTTGATCCTATCTGGACATGGATTACTGATTTTATTGAGCAGTCACAAATTATTAATTTCAAATACCAAGCCAAAACTGTTCTTGCTTGCAGTTAAGATTCTTGAAATGAGTTGCTATGAAGGGAGAATCAGGCCCAATAAATTACTTGCCTTCTGCACCAAGCAAACTAAATATTGCTTTTATGGTTTCAAGATTTATAGTGTCAAGGCACTGCACTAACATTACTGGGTCTATAATATTTTCAACTCTAATTAATTCCCTGCCAATTAGCTAACAGACGAATGAATGCCACACTCCACAGACATTTGCAATTTACACCAAAGAGCCCCAGAAAAACAAGTTACCACATTTGTTGATCTGAATACTGAAAACCTAAAGTCATGGAAAAAGATGTTGGTATTTCATAATCAGTCATCCATATCTACAGCATGAAAGTGCTGCTTCTTATTACAAAATCAACTTTGCAGCTTTTCTCTTTTTAATTTTATCAAATTAATCAGCCAGAAAAGCATGAAGGTCTGAAAGTAATACAGAGAGCTGGATTGTTCACTTCCCTTACAGCACAAAAAGCAGAGAGCATCAACTGAAGCTAGCAGACCAAACTTCCATGCACCCATACCTTACAGGTCTCTCTCAACTCAGTTTATGATAATGCCATTAAGAGTCCTCAATGTGTCTTGTGTTCTAGTTTAGCTAATCATTATGGCACAACAAGGAAAGCTGGCAAGCAAATGTTCACCACCAGGAAAACATGCAACTGCAGGGTAATTGTACTGATACAATACAGAGCAGAACAGTGATTCATTAATCTATAAAATACGTCAAAAGGTATGAAAGAGCAGCTTTTTTTTTTTTTTTTTTTTTTTTTTTTTTTTAATATTTTGGGGAAAAAAAAAATCCTAAATTTTTTTTTTTTTTTTTTTTTTTTTTTTTTAAATAATTTCTGGCCCAAAGTATACTCCCGCCACGTCATAATGTTACACATGTGCAGAGCATCTAACAAACAGAAATGGCAACCATCATCTTGCACATTTAGATAATTTGAAAACATGCGGACCTTTGAATAAAATTCAAAACAATCTACATAAAGTACAAATACCTAAGATGCTTCAATACCCTGCTGAGGTTGTGTAAATGATGTCCAGCTTACCAGAGGCCCGAAGATGTATTTCTTTCATAGTAAGACTTCTTTTTCTTCCAGCTAAACATAAAATAAAATGATAGCACAATATTCCTTGATACTGGCAGCATGCTTCTGTTAAGTAGGATTAAGAGGAATCAATACGAATATTATTTTGAAAGTATTTTAAGATAATACAAGACTTCTTATTCCATGGATATTCATTAATATCGTGCTTTTTTTTTTTTTAATTTTCATTCATTCATAAGAGGAAAATTGTTGGCTGAAAGCAATTTATTTAGATTAAACTGAAATCCCTGGGCTTCATTTCCAAAACAAACAGACTTCTCATGAATTTGTTATCTACTAACATCATCACTTTTTCTTTATATGAACAAGAGTCAATTCACAATTTGTTCTGGCTCATCTGACTGACTGATCCTCCTCGGTCATATCACGATGCTGTCCTTCCTCATTAGGAAACTTTTAAAATCAAGACACTTAAGACATCTGTACAACATTTTGTTTACACAGCAACCTGCTAAAGTTCATAAAATAAACAGTATCATTCTCATGAATAAAAACACCGTCAATAATTACATATTTAAAGATGTAATATGAAGGCAGGGAACCTGGTAGATATGGCTATATGTTAAAGACAAAGAATATACAATAATATTGATAGATGTATGCTAACAAACATGCCTGAATCCAGAAGAAATTGGATGAATACTTGCAAAAAAGGAAGAATTACTGAGAGTGGACAGAAAAAAAAAATGTTTTTGAAGGCTGCCTCTTCCCTCTTCTGTAAAGCTGAACAACTTTTTTTTTTTTTTTCTTCAAAAATCCTAGAAAATGACTACAGAAGAGATGCATCACATATTTCTGGAGAGGGAGTTTAGGGAAGAAGGAGTGCAGAGATTACATCAGTTCTGAAGTAAAGCTGCAATTCTGGCATCTCATTTGTGTCATACAGATGCTCACAGTGAGGTAGGTGTCTGAGTGGAGAGTAGATATTTGCTCTGAGACTTAAATTTTAATGTTGTTATTTTTGAGGCTGTGCGTTGTGAATCTTGAGCTTGCTTCTGCACTGTTTTATCCCCAAAAGACAAAGAAAAGTAGATAAACTGTTAGAGGGCATCATGTTTTATAAACTTTTTTCCTTCCATGGATTCACATTTACTCGTCTCTCAACAGACGTTTTGTGGCTTTTGAAATCCCACCAGGTATAGCTGCTCATGTGAAAAGGGGACAACATCAGTTACAGCAGCAGGTTGTTTAGACAATTACTTTATTCGTGTTTGGAATTAATAAACAATTCTGGGCATATAATTTGGTGTGTGAAACTATTTCTTTTCTGTTATCTCCTGCACAGGAAACTTAAAGAGAATATATCATCTGCTTGCCATCACCTAAAGGGCTTTCCCAACTTTGTATCATTTTAGTGTCTCCTAATTTAGAATTATTTTACAAGGAAAGCAACACTACCTCACAAATCTGATCTCAGAGGAACAGATAAAATATTAAGTGTCCATCCTCCAACAGCGAGTGTGTTTTAAGTGACAGTCACCAATGACAGTAGCTTTAACATTTTTGCTTTAATTCAGTCACAAAAATGTACACTTGCTATATCTTTTGGTATAGTGTGTCATCACAACCCCATCTTTCCATTTCAAAAATTATGTAGTCTAAGAAATTAAGGTTATATAATTCAATATATATTTAGCATACATCCTGCACTTGAAACCGGTCTCAGGCATGTCATTCTCTATGAACTTTTGTACTGCATTATACTGCTAAATCTTAAAAACAACTACAAAGAAAATCAAAAGGAGACAACCATCACTTTTCTGCCCTACATTTACTCAAGGGAAATTCAGGTATTCGGACCCAAAGACGTATAATCTTCAGTAGTGTACTACACTGGGACTGTTCCAAAGTGTTCTTCTGAAGGATCGTTCTGGATAGACCTTCTCCACTCAGACAGGTTAAAGTTAAATAAAAATTTGGCTTCTAACAGCGATCTCATTCCTTAACTTCCTCTTGAGCTTGGAAAGATTTACTAGCAACAATTCAGCATCTTGGAATAGAGAAGAGGAGAAGTATCCTCTTCTGCCCTGTTCAAAACACACAGAATGGTTGAGGCTGGAAGGGATGCCTAGAGATCATCTAGTCCAACCCCCTGCTCCAGCAGGGACACCTACAGCACGGGGCACAGGGTCACAATGAGTATCTAAAGGTCTAAGAAGCAACATGAAAAACTCATGGAAAACACATTCTCTGCCCTTTTGCCAAAAGAAAGTTCACTCTTTCACTCTGCTGAGGTAAAAGAGTAAGGTGAAGGTGACAATACAAAGACCACATGCCTCTATCACACAGGAATATCTGAATACAATTATTAATTAATAATCTCTAAGATTCACAGGGCTACTAGTTCAGACTCCAAAGAACAAGGAAACAAACTTATTTATGAAACAAAGTTATTGTTTCTTAGAGCTAGAACCAGTAATTGAAATGCATTTTCTGGTGATTATTGACTGGCTTAAGATGTTGACAGTGCAAGGACATAGAAAGGATTATTAAAAACAAATGGAATATTACTTTCTTAGCATCAGCGGCTATTTGCTGTCATTCTTATTTATTTTTTAAAAAGGGGGTAGACATGGAAAATACATATATCACATTAGACAAAGCAAGAATCAAAAACACCACCACCTTTCAGAAGTAAATGGCACATTCAATTAACTATATTCAAAATAGGCATCCCTGCACTAAAATACACACACGCATATTTCTCATGAAATTAATGACTATTCAGATAGAAGTCCGCTTATCGTGAAGTCAGAATGCAGAACCAGTAACAATTCCTAAACACTTTCCTGATAGTAAAAATGCAAGTTTATATGCTTAAATTCTGCCTCACTGTGCAGGGACAAGGGAATATATATATATATTAGTTCTTTCACGCGTTCTTAACTTCTACTTACGGTTCATAAGTATTGCATATTCATAAACAAAAACAATATTCAAGTCTTTGTACTTTTTTTCCCACAGAACATTTAGTGTCTGCAATTTACTGTTTTAAAGCCAGGCCAACCTTCTGGTTAACAGGCTGTCACAGAAAAAAGATCATTCAGGTTCGCTGTGGTAAAGTCAGTTCAATTCACTGGGCTATGCACAAAGCAAGAGCTGGGGATGCCTAGTTTTTATTTCTTGATTGACCTTTTCAGACAACATTCAGACAGATAAAATTTCCCCGATTGCCTTTCAATCACTGAAGAAGATAATGAGGTTCCCCTAGCAAGTATTTAGACTTCCACAGATGGGGTTTGTGTTACAGTAAATAGTGAATATTCTTTCACTGACCATCAGTCATAACTTGTGGTGTTTTCAAATATTGGTGTTTTCTGTGTAAGCAACCATTTAAACATCTGTTACTGCTAGAACTCTGCCTGCTTCTCTTCATGCAACTGTGTACATTACAGCCTCCTACACAATACCATGCATGCTTGCACAGACACACAATTACAGCAAGGTGGTGGAACAAGGAGTAGGTATTTACTTCTTGTACCACAAGGCTTTGGTAAACTTACCTGCCCTTCATATACAACCATAAAAGCTTATTGCACAGTCACACTTAGAAATGCTTTCAACTGAGCTTGAATGTACTTAATTTAATTCAGCCTCTTGGAAACTACTGCAGTATTACTCAAATATGGCATTTCTTGTGTTAACACAACTGATACCACTGCTTTCAACTCCTAAAAGCTCAAACTTTTTCAGTATTTGTCTCAAGAGCTATTCTTTTAGCTGTTCCAATAGAAACGTGATTTTTCAAACTTAAAAAACACTCAACTGCAAAATACGTAACAGTTGACAGAAGTAATACTTTCAAAACAAAGAAATAACCATTCTCTAATGTCACACTTTTCATTATTAATAGCTTTGCTTTAAATGCTCACAAACTGTGAAAGATACAAAATGATCATCTTTTCATTCCAGCTATTCAAAGCTACCCCAGCAATCATTTAATAAAAAAAAAGTAAAGGTTCAGTATATTGACAGAACAATACATTCAGTACACAAAATAATAAGGATACAGAGATAATGCAATATTCTGCAAGCACTACACTTTTACTGACTATTCTTAGTCCTAAATTTTTATTTATATAATATATATTCGCTCTAGCTTACAAGTTAATTAAAACTTGTACAAATAGTCATTGACCTGGGCATTATGTTGAATGTATGACATTTTAAGCATCCTATTATTATCTTGCAGATTAACTACAGCTAGATTCAAATATAATATCACTAGAATATACAGGCTAGGTATGCATAAGCAAATACTGCAATGCAATAGGAGCACACCCGCAGAACAGATGGTGTTAACAAGCCAATATCAACAAAGAAGCTTTTTGCAAGTTTTATTTCAGACTAGCTCTAATCTATTCCTCTGAACATTCGCAAGAGGTTAGAGTGGATTAGGTGTGCATCTGAACTACATCTTCAGTCTCATTCAGTCTGCTCTGTGCACTCCAAGATCAATCACTCCTTGATTCAAAGCAAAGCACAGCAAGAGGGTAGTTGCAATATTCACATTCAGAAAATTCTCACTCCTGATTTGAATTAAAACTTCAGTGTAGATACACTCATAATTTACCCTTTAAAAATAGATATGGCGTAGTACAATGCTATAAATAAAATCACAATGCTTCTGTAATTGATGATGATTCCTTTAGTAAGAATCTATCTAGATTTGATTCCTGTGTAGAAGACAAAACACTTGCTTCAGATAAACCTTTTCTGATATAATACAGCACAGACTTAGATAAGGTATTGTACTAAAAAACAAGTTAGCTGTTTATTTACAGAGGTTGCAGGGCAGTTTCTTGCATAAAAAGAGCAGTGAGCAGTAAGCACATACCTGAAAGGAGATGACTACTGTGGCGTTAGATTCTCTGTTACAACTGTCTGCAACCATTGACATCTAATCTCCCTTGCCAACACAAGAACGAATCAGCAATCCTCTTTTCTATCAGTTATACAACATGAAGCAATGCCTTAATCACGGTATTAACATGAATCAGATACAAGCATAAGCCATTGCGAAAAATATTCTGGCGTATGTTTTATGACCCCCAGTGATACAGGTGCCGAGTCTGCAGCTCAGCGCAAAACTCACTGCAATGGAACAAGCATTTTGCCACAAATCCCAACTCCAAAGGAATTTAAACAACTGTCTGAAAAAATCTTAAATACCTTTTATGATGAAAATAAGAATGAAACAACAAATACGCCAACAGACACTCCAAAAAGAGCCTCCTCCTTTCCTAAGAAAATGCGCATGTAGAGTCAATTTGTAGGCAAGCAACTTATGTGTTCAACATAGTACCTGAACGACATAGTCAATATAATCCTTCGGCAAGGTTCAGAGTACCTACCTTAGAAGTCCACCTCCCTCCAGCAGTTAGGGAGCCTCAAGTGAGATGGTTTGTCTACTCTCATTTCCTATTAACAGAATGGTAGAGGAAAATTTCTTCACTTGCTTTTTCCAGCACCTAGTTCTTCAGCTCTGAGTAGAGCAGTTGTTGAACTGAATAGAAATGAAAAAAAAAAAAAAAAAAATCTTTCTGCACTGAGTAAAGAAGCTTTAGTCGTCAAAAGCTGGGTTGTTACATTGACAAGTTCTGGTTCCTAGTATCCAAGCCAGAAATTTCTTCCAGAACAGTGGGCTGAGAAGCTGTATAGCTTCCACATCAAAAAATATCACTGCTTAGCATTAATTTCTATTTAAGATTCTTTGTATAAGGACATGTATCTTAATGAGGAGTGACATGCAGATCCCCTCATAGGTGGGTGCCCTACTTACCAAACTCTCTCCCATCTCCTCTTTCTGGATAAGTGAACACTGAATTGTCTTCTCATAACAGCACAGATACAACAGAGGAGCAAAGAACATGCTTACCATAGAGAAGCCTGTGGCCAAACACTCAGGACATTTTTTCCTGGGGAAAGATGAGATGAACAACACTCCTTCTACCAAAAAATTGGAACTGAAAATCCTCACCTAGACTTATGCCAGCTGGTGCAGTGAAGGAAGGAGACAGGTGCACTATGTCCAACTACCTCTGTACGCTTTGGCCAACTCCACACAGAGGCATCCTACGACTCCTATCTTCCTGCCTCAAGGAAAGGCCCAACATAGCACAAACTGCCTCAGATGAGACCTCAGACCCACTCCTTCATCCACCTTCCCTTCAGCTGATCATCAGGAACTGTCTGCATAAAAACACGGCCTGCCTGTCAATGAACTGAGCCGCTGGGTAACAGAGCATGGAGAAATGAGTGGCACTACCCGACCTGGAGACAGGTGAACTATGCTGGCACTTACCGTTCAAAGATCATCTGCAAGGTGGAATTACTCACTTCAGCTCAGCTAAGCACCCCACACTCACCCCACTCACACTCATTTAGGCAGATAACACTATGTACCATCAGGAGCATGCATGTAGCTGCTTGGGAAATGCTCAGGCCCAGCATTAAAAGTCATACGCATGCAAGTAAATGCTGTGTTAAAGAAGGGAGTGACCTACTTTAAAGGCATCACAAAGCAAAAATGAACAAGTGGTTTTCAAAGCAAACACGACAAACAGTTTGTATAACAAATGATTATTTAGATAGACATTTAAGAAAAAGGAAAAAAAAAGGCCCTTTATAATATGGAGAAATGGAAGAGAATCTAACTCAAATACTTTCAAAGTAAAAATAGTCTGAACTTCAAAGCCTAGTATGCAAAACCAATCAATTTCTATAAAACAATGCTTATAAGTAGTAGTTACCACTTTCATCTACTGCTGCCATTAAAAAAGGAAACAATATTATGGCAGCACTTGTAAATAGGGTTGACAGGGTAAAAAATACCATTTTGCACACAGAGACTGCAAGTTCAAACCACACTTCAAATGCAAACTCTTTGAGATAAGAACTCCTCAAGGAGAGGAATCCCCTGTGATTCAGCTCACACTGTCCAGTCAAGGTAAGATGAAAGTCCCAATGATCTTTCAGTTTCAGGTCTTCAACAAGGACCACACAGTTGAAAGACAGGTCCAGGATGGAAAAAGTAACCTTGTAAAATCCTCCTGATCATCCTCATACAAAAAAAAAAAAGAAAAAAAGCTTGTCATTTTTTGTTTTGTTTTTTGGAAAATGGAAATGAGCACTAAGGATTTGGCAGAAAGTA
>VZSV01000104.1:2388512-2436026 GCA_013398735.1 Nothocercus julius
CGCGGCAGCCCCACCGCGGGAGCGCCCGCCGCGCCTCCCTCTGCAGGGCCGGCCGTGCGAGCGCTCCCCAAGGGAACAGCCAGGGAACGTGCCGGGAGCGTTCCCTGCGTTCCCGCTCCTAGGGGCAAGGCTGCCGCTTCCTGCTGCCCCGTTCCTTGGGGAGCCAGGGGCAGTAACCTCAGCTGTGGGCGTCTCGCGCCCCAAAAACGTAGGTGAAAAATAAAGCGCCTCTTTGTGCAACCAGATAAAGGAAGGAAGATCTATGGATTTAGCCTTTACTAATGGTAGGGAAGGATAAAAGAGATAAATGATATAGGTAAAAGAGGAATAATGCCTTTTCCTCACAAGTTTACTCTTTTTGCTGTTTTTAAATTAAAGCATGATGGGAATCTGCATTTTTAGATCTTGTCACTTTCCAATTCAAATCAGAAAGTTGCAGCAGAAGTGACTCCAAGACCAGTTCTGTAAACCAGGCTCGTGCAGAGAGGCCCTGAGCTCCCCCTGGCACAGACCCCATGCGGGGGCTCCTACCAGCTCAGGATGCACCCCCTGGATGAGGGGCCATCCCAGCGCATGTCCGGCCTCCTGCCTCCGCTCCAGCCGCGCTCCTTCTCCAGGAGACTTTGGAAGTTTTCTGCCTCAAGCTTCCATCGCCAGGTGAAGTTCTGCCCCTCCTTGTGATCCCTTCTCCCTAGAGGAGGCGCACAAAGCCACGTAGTGCACGCAGGAGGCAGTGGCACTTCACTCCCCTAGCCTGGTTTAGTTGGGTATCTAATGCACTCTGTAACCCAAAGGTTACATATATTCCCTTTCCCCTACATTGCTTTTGGTGAAATCATGTTTATCTAGGTGCTCTGGATATAATCGGATTCTCAAACGTTTCAGTTGGACTTACCACAGGCCTCTATGTGCTCACTATACAACACAGCATACAGCAGATTTTTTCATGTGTGCATACATTTTCACCTGTCTGAAGTGCATTAGTCTCTCCCTTAAAACCCTGCCTCAGCGTGGGCTGGTTCACACCTTGCTGACCATCTACTTCTGTAGGACTGACTGGCACCTCCTTCCCCAGGAGCTCCACTTCCCTGGAAAACTGAAGTGACCATACCCAAGGATGGCCATGTGAAATCATGGAAAATCTTCCAGGGGACTTTGTGCATAACGAGCGCATGAACATCCCTCTGGCTCTCCGGAGAGCCAAAGGCAGCACTGGGAACGTGTGCTGCTCCACTCGCACCTGATCCGCGCGAGCGGTGCGAAGATTCACACGGTCGCTATTGGACACAAGACAGAACCGCTACCACAGATAAAACTTAATTTTCAAACTGAAATATTCATAGCATAAATGTATGTGTGACAAACTACACGTAAAAAATTATCTTGAAGTCACAACTACTATACTTTTCTCTCTACCAAACACAGGTTAAAAACTCAGAGGGAAAAGGCAGGTCAAGGAGGCATCTGACTCTTGCAAATGAGGCTTTTTATGAAGACACAAGCACAGGCAAGAGATATCCAACCTCCTGCTCATCTCATCCATGTGTCATCCATAAATTAAAATCCAAAGCAGGGAGCTCATCTGCTGTGTTGGTGGAGATAGGATTGGTAATCTTTCTGCCCTAGTGGCTGCAGTCCCATTTCGTGAATGCTCTTTTCCTTTTATACCATGATCACTGCATTGGGTACAAGCAGCTGAACCACACATTCCACTATTTCCTTAAAAAAAAAAAAAAAAAAAAAAATCCAGGATGAGATGGGATGAGAACCTTGCAAGAGTAGCTTCTGCCATTTCCATACAATTCTAGCAGTCAGGACCTTGGGTACAAACTTCAGAAAAAGCAAATTCTGTTCAGAATTTTGAATAAGTATTTCATAATTTTTGGGCGTCATTTGGAAAAATAATATGATGATCCCTTGCCAGCTCAGGCTGCTATTTCTTCTTGGATTCAATGCCTTGGACCATCATGCCTCCACATACATAGTACAGCATGTATTCCATGTTTGCACATCCCCTAGATCTGGGCCTTATGTACTATATGTGTAATGTAAATCAGATCTTTTGAGACAGAAGTTATTCAAACCACAAGTAAAGAAAGTTCAGATTGGAGCAAATGCCAGAAGCTTTTGCTTCCCTTCCCTGACACTGATTTTCCCAGCTGAATACCAAGCTTTGCTTTACTTTTAATTTCCTGCAACTCCTTCCATCTTGCACTCAACTTCCAGTACCTCCAGCTGACCATGCAAGCCTCCAGTGAATGCCCGTCCATTAAGAAGGCCAATACCTCTGCTAATTTCTCTATTTGTGCAGAGAAAGTTTTATGACTCATATCAAGTTCATCACAGTCTCTTAACTTATCATCTTTCATGCTGTTTTAAATGTAAATCTGAGCCTACTCAATGATTTATAGAGCTGCTAGATAAAGATGGACTCTTTCATCATCTGCGTCTGAAAAGATTGAACTGGAAAAGAACGAGCACTGGGTGCAGGGAGAGGGCACCAGAAGAGTAGCTGTGGAGGGAGGACTTGTATTTATGCAGGAGAACAAAGAAGGTGAAAAGAGTCTCATGAGATCCTTTGAGAGTGGCATAAGGGAAGGAAAAGACAGAGCCAAAAGATGCCCTTCTGCCTAGAACTGTACCTACTCATTTTAAAGTGGAGACCAATTTTTACCAATGTCTGGGAAAAGCAAGTGCACAAGTGGAGATAAAAGAAGTCATTGCCTGAGAAAGGGCTATTAGAAAACAATGTAATTCAGTCATCTCTGAACCACGTTATGTGGGCCCCAGGAATCAAGTGGATCATTTCAGAGTCAACTGTAGGAGACAGAACAACAGAACAACACAGAAGAACATCTTTGCAGCTGAGTCATGACACATCTCTTTCCTGTCCCCTTTCAAGTGATTCAATCAAACCTTTGATTTCTGGAGTGGAGAAGGATTCTTGAAGTGTTCCCTTTCACTTTCAGGATCAAGAGCATCCCTCTGGTTTACTAAAGAAAATAAAGCTGACCCACAAGCCCCTGTGAGTCATTAAATATAAACAAACCAACCACTTGCCAGCAGACTTCACAAACCAAAAGTCACCTGGCAGAACGCACAGAAATTCCACATCGACCCTCCTGAATAAAGCCCAGTTAGCTGCCTTTCTAACTTGTTTCCAAACGCAGGCCTTTATTTTGTCTTTTTTTTTTTTTTTTTTCCACCCTGCTCAGAATGTAGGTTAAACATGATAGATCACTAGATGGTTAAAAAAAAAAAAAAAATGTAGCGAACTCTAACACAGCAAAACAAATTTTCCACTGGGGCCTAAGGTGATACCTGGCATTACAGAAAGTTGGAAGACTGAACATGTTATTAAAACATATGCAAAGTCTCAATGCAAAAAATCCTAGTCACAGTCAAGTTCCATCAAAAATTTAAAAGGGCTGACAATATTTAACATTGTTTCTTTTCCCTTCAAGAAGGCAGAGCCAAATTTACTATCATTATGAGACTTGGGAAGAGACATCCAGATATGGGAAACTGTATGAAAAATTAAGAGGAAGGTTAAGGTAGCAGTTTCTGAGAAATGGCCATTTATTCGAGGCAAACTCACTTTCACAGGGTTGGCTGGAATCTAACTCTATGCAGTAGCAAAGCAGTTGTTTTGGAGGAAAGTTAGAAGGAGCATGGGAGCATTACTAGTTTAGGTAGCCATGCAAAGAAAGAAGAACTGGGAAACTATGCTTGGAAAAAAGACCTTTCTAGATGCTCTAATTTTTATTTTGGTCAACTTCAAAGCAAATACAGGGAATCACAAAGGGAATTCAACACAGCGCTCTTTGTTACATTGCCAAGCTGAGGGAAGCAATCTGATCTAACTGCTTGTTTTGCTGTTTAACTCCTTCTCGATTCAGTAGTGTCAGTTCCTTACTAGGGCTGTAAAGGGAACCCATGACTCTCCTTTCTCAGCACTTCAGCATCTCATCCACCAGTAAAGTGAGTTCTGTAGCTGGTTCATTAACAGAGAAGTTAATAATCATGACTGTAATTACAGGTCTAGAATTCAAGGCTTATCCCTTTAACAGGAGTTTCTTATAGATAGATACCCATCAGCATCTAGCCAGTAATTCTTGCCTTTCTAAAAGTTCTGTTTTCTACACATCTCAAACTCTCCTCATATCAAAAAAAATAAACACAACAGTGCAGCTATGGAAAAAAAAAAAAATCAACCTGTCATTTCTGGTTGTTGCTGTCCAGTATGAAATAGATTTTTTTTCCTCATTTCAGTCATTTGCCTCATATTTGAGTAGCTAAAAGTTGACAGAGTTGCCATTGATGTGTAGCTCTGATGAGATCTCTTGTGGTTTTAGTGCTAAGGAGTGGGAAACAGGAACTGCTTTTACCAAGGATGTGGTACATAGCAGAAAAATGGCCATCTTAATTTACTTCAGCAATTTTTGATTGGGTAGTTGCCAATTCTGTAAATTCAGTAAAATTGCAGCTTTTATAAGCAAGGAAATAGCTATGGCTTGTTGTTTCATACATCTTTCCAATTAAACAAACAGTTTTGGCCTTGCTTAATTGCAATCTAATTTCTCTGAGTGCCCTGCCAGATGTTCAAGATAACAGACTTGTTGTTTCTTAGCCAAAATGCTTCTAGAAAAGATTGAACTCTGGGAAAAAAAAAAGAGTAAACATTACAACACCTTTCCATTTAAAAGTGAAGTTAACTAACTAGATATGTAGTATAGCCCAGGACCGGGCTGAGCCTTTGATCTGCACAAGACAATTTCAAGTGTCAGACTCATTGCTTGTATTCAGGGCTCCAACAAGCAGGAATGAGATGGTAGTGGTGAAGAAAAAAAAAAAAAAAATTGCAGAAGATCCAAAAGAAGGCAAAATGTCTTGTTAAATTTCTGCCTGCACTCCTCAGAGAGGAGTTCCCCCATTTACTCCCTTCAGACAATCATCTATGCCCATGTCCTCTTCTTCTTTGAAAGTCCCTTGACTCTTTCGATCCATGTGCTGTTGATCCATGTGCTATTGATTGACTACTATTGATTTCTTCCTGACACCTTTTGACCATAGATACACAGCAGAAGATCATCTTAGCTCCACAGAGCACTGCTTCTAAGTTATCTCCAGACAAGTGCAGAAGAAGTGATTAGGACAATACAATCATAAACTCTTATGTCCCATCTAAACACGGTGCCGGCTTCAGGTTGGTAGAGAGGCTGACTCCAGATTGCCTCTACTTTTTTTCCTCAGAGACTTAGCTGCTTTTCAGCTCTTCAACTGTTCCCATGTAAAAGTTCTCAAGCTTCAGGATGAAACTTTCTTCACTATCATCACCTTCACTATCTGTTTCACCCTGGACATGTCCATAACCATTCATTTTTGATTCCTAAACATTTACTAATTAATTTAATTCTTAGGAAGAAGAAAGCTTACCCTTAGATACAAAAAGAAAACAACTTACAGTACCTCATCTGTTTTCTGGTAAGCACCCATATAAGGGCTTTTTTCACCAACACAACTGTGCATTTTCAAGCAGATGTGATGTCCATTAATTCTGAAAATCACCTACAGGTGATTTCACATTCTTGTATAGATAAAGTTTTAAAAATCTGTCCCTAATTACTGATTACAGTAGTGGGAATTGATGATGATATCCACATGTGCAGACCGAGAGAATGTATGATTCTATTATTATACTTGTTCCTTAAACTACTGGTTTTCCAGTAAAATTGCATAGGGATTAAATGAAGGATTATAAAGCAATCTGGTAGAATTTCTGCTAAAGCTAGGTGGTTATCAAGTATAAAGACTGTATTTCAATATCTCCACCTTCATGTCCCAATATGACCCTCTGTATGTCACAAGCAAAAAACCAGAACACTTTCATTGCTTATGTAAACTGTTTTCCTTGTTTATTTCTCACTTGGGAGGCTTGCTACTATATATATCCTTAGCATAGCTTGGCCTTTGATTTATGTAATGTATCTAAAAGCTTTGGTAACATCCAACCTGTTAAAAATCCCTTCTACAGATTCACAAATTCTTTTCGTTGACATTACAAAATTTTACAGACATAACAAAGAGCATTCTGTTTTCCTCAAAGTGGTACTTCTTTACAATTTAAAGTTAAATGCAGCTAGCAAATATTGAATATTGAAGAATTCACTGAAGAACTGTGCACTAAAACAAAATTCTATGATTATAAATCAGTATATTGTTCAAATAATTTTTTTCAGAAATATTCATTGATGTTAAAAGACAAGAAGAAAAAAATAAAGAGGCAAAAGAGGCATAGTGCTAGGTCTTGATGGTAAAGATGAATACACCAAGAGAATAAAAATGATTCTTTAACATTTGTAACAACAAATGACAAGATTTGTGTATGCAAAAATTAAGACATAATTTGAATTCTGCTCTGCACACAAGTATTGTACATGTACACCAAGCTTTTGTACATACAAAATAATCCTTTTGCTTCCACAGAACTCTTATGCAGGAAGGCATAGGTTAAAATTACTAAATCAAAATAATCAAGCATTCTCCAAACTATTCCTTCTACATGTTTCTCAATGTTTCTTGCCTTCTGCCTTTTAGATTGAGGATTCTGAAACTAAATATACATATTTTTTTTTTTCCTTTGTCTTGTAAAGGGTTAGCTGATGAATTTTCTAATTTAACTACAGAGCAGAAACTACTGCTCTGGTCTGGCATTGCTCAGGTGGAAGAGTAATGAACTCTTTGTGTTTGTGCAAATATAGATGAAACAATACTTGGAGAGCCACCTTGCCTTACAGGACAAAACTGATTTGAAGAACTACTTTTTTACAAATACCAGTTGAAAAGCGCACTTATATTTTTATATATATCTGCCAAACAGTTTCCAGAAAATGAGCACTCTGACAACATTAAATGCTTACAATTAAATTTTTGATTAAATTTTTCTGGGACTACTTTTAGAGGATGCTTCTATGAAATGTCTGCAGTTATGCAGATAAACATCTTCTCTTATATGGGGAAGGAAATGTGTTGCCTAAAGTAAGCCAAAGAACCGCAGAGCTCATTAAGTTTTTCTGACTGCATTTGGAAAGATGTACTTTCATTTTGAAAGAAGAAAAAACAAGAAGTAACAAAAAGAGCAAAGTAACAGTAAAGAGCAAAGACAGGGAGTGTGTTTGCGCTTTGACTTAAAAACTAGCTGTGCAAGAGACTTTTTAGTTGTTCAGCTGAACCCCACACAAACTTGTTCAAAGCAACTTGAAATTAGAATTTGGGGATTTTGCACTGAAATGCAAATAACTTATTTCAAGTCAACAAAATGCTGTGCTTCATTTGGTCCTGATATCTATTTGAATGGATCTTTTAGAATAAAAGTTAATTTTGAAGCAAAATGTTTGCCTGTAAAATATTTGTACAAAACATTTGATTCTTTGCAGTATTTTTTAGACAAAATTATTTGCTGAGTTTCACTCAGAGAGCACATTGGGTTCCTACCAAGTCTGCCTTTTTCTTCGAAGAAGCTCTCAGTTACAAAAAATCCCCACCTCTACAACAGACAAACAGTAGTACAGACAACAAAAAGCATCCCTTTGTCAGCAATGTGGAGCTTAAAAGGCAGGAAAATGAAGAACCATCTGTTCAGTACATCTATCTTTGCTATAGCTTTTTACATCTGTCAGAGTAACATCTATCAGAGTTACGTCTATCAGCTTAGCATAGTAAAACACAATATGCTTTTGGTTAGCATTCGCCACTATTTTCTTGGTACTTCTTCCACTTTGGAATACCAGCAGGAGATCTGTTCAGCAGGTAACGAAAGACCAAGAAAGCCACCATCCATAATGGTAACATTCAAACAAACAGAATTAATAATAAAAAAATAAAAAAATGCAAGAACTGCTATGTGAATATTTTCCAGAAGTGATATGCTTCAGAAAGGACATCACAGCTAGGTTAGCACCTTGTGTTGAGAAAGGCTCCGTAAAGCAAATGCTAGAGTATCATCATGAATGCCATTTCCTAAAATATTGTTTTTCTCAGTAGATCTGCAGTTATTAAGTAGGAGATTGGTTTCATATATTGGAAATGGCACAGGTCATCTATATCCTGGCCTTCTGTTCACACCTTCCAGTCTGGCTTTGCTTCTGAAGGAAACAATATACAAATTTTCAAGCCAAATCTTGAAGTCCTTACAGGCACATCTGAAATCCACTGACACCGGCAAGAGTTTTCATTCTCAGAAGTCTGCATTTAAATTGTATATTTCTCTTTATACCAATCTTCAATAGCCTCTCTTGGGGTCTAATGATCCATGGGATCTGATACATGAAAACAGCAAGACAGAAACTTCGTGAGGCAAGTATCTCTGATGCACCTGGATCTGCATAGAAGGTAAGTCTCATGGTGCACTCCTGTATCCGCCTCCTTCCATCTCCCTTTATCAGTATTTTAAGGCACGTGACTGTTCAATGTTCTACATCTCTTATTCTTGCAGTTATAGAAATGATGAAGATTTGGCCAAGTAACAACATGTGCAGGCAAGCAACAAACACAGTATAACTGTCAGCATACTTATCCGTAATATTTTTCTGCCTATATCCTCTATATAAAACGGTGTCTTCCTTGCTCTTTTAAAACTGCCCACTGCTTGAATTATTTTCACATGTAACAAACACCTTCTCATTTTATTAATGCTACTACCATGGGTTTATAAAACATGCAGACTCTTCTTTAGATCTACTAAGAAGTCATGGAAGAAACAGAGTCTTTAATCTGTGATTTTACACTGGTTGCTAATGACATTATAAATTATTCCAATTTTATCTATACTATTGATGGCACTGCTATCATTCCTACCTAAAATTACAATATTTTCAGGAGATCTCTTTCATGGTGATTCTGTGTGCAGCTTTTTCATGAAAAATCATTTCTACAGTTGCTGACCTGCACTTTCCCTAGCTGTATGTAAATGATAGGAATGGGAAAAAGATAAAATTAAAATTGAATAACTTGGAGGCCACATGAGCCACCCAGTTGTTAGAGGCAGAAGAGCTAGGCAAATTAGACTTTCAAAATTAAGGTATCTTAGGCTTTAGAGCAACTCCTTCAGTCCTACACTGGATGTTTTTCTCAAACCTCCAAACTGAAGACTGAGCTTCTTGCATCTAATGCAGCACACCAGAAGTTTCTTTGGAAAGTGGCTATGACATTTGCATAATGATTCAAACTCAGCAAAAAGTCAGGCCTGAAGAATTAGATCGTCTTTATTCAATATATAACTAGGCCATGGTGGTAAGCAACATTAAGATATAGTTTTAAATGCACATTTAAACACCTATTGTGTTTTTGATTGGCTTCTCTTAAAGTTTTTAATTCGTGTGTGATACTAGAGTCAGACTGATAAAACACTAACAATTTGGTCATTAAACACATTATTTTTATAGAGTAACTTGCTTGTTTTTATACCTGTAGCACTACATCTCTGCAGAACTCTAAGTGTTTTTAGATCTTGGCAAAACCCAACAATTTGAACCCAAACGCTCCTTCCTCTTAAGCCTTTTTTACCTGTCTAGAATTCTAGTCAGGATGATATATATATTTTTAAAGATATTTGTGACCACTGATATTACACTAGTAATAAATATTCAGAGTAACAACTTTTCCTTTAAGTCCAAGAATCACCTCCTAAGTGTAAAACACCTCTTATACTGCTTGTATGAATCTAGAAAAAAAAAACCATCAACAAAGGTTGAAAACAAAGAGCTGGAAGCAGAGACAAGTTGAGACTGGAAATGTGGACATAACAAAGATAAAGAGAGTTTCTCAAACACCATGTTCAATGGGTGCCCATGACAAATTACATGCAAAAACTGGCAAACGTGATGCTGAATGCCTGGCCCCACTCATGTCAGTGGAATTTATTGCCATGGGCTAACACCACAATGACACAGAGAGAAGATATACACACAAACAAGGCACAGCTTCATAAACAGAGATCATGTGTCTAGCTCTTGTGAACAGCCCATCTACTTTCAGTTTTATCAGGGCACTACAAGAGACTGTACTAACTTATTGAGCCCATATTTGTTCACTTCAGCTGAAACTGTATCGCAACTCAATATACGGGACAAGAAGAGTAGGTAATTGCAGGTAAATGTACAATGACTCAGCTTTCCCAGAAATGCTTCTTTAAAGTTGTTCATGAAAAAACAGGAAAACAGTTTTTATCAGTTGCTTCTGAATGATTATAGATGTGTAAGTAACATGTACCACAGCAAGAATAGTGCAGTTATCTCCTTTTGGATTCCAGGTCACATCTGCTTACTTGTCCTGGTAAACTGACTCTGATTCTAAGATCTGATATCTTCACTTAGCAAGTCATAAAAAGCCCATTAGTGGAACTAATGTGCGTGTGCATATCTTGCTGAACAAAGACAAAGTGGAGTAGTGAATACAAACTTGATTCTCAGAGAAGCGAGTAACAAAATTTTCGGATTTTGATAAACAAGATTTGGCTCCATGCCAACGGATGAGCTATGTTCCCCACTAACATTGTTAAAAAAAAAAGAGATTGTTTTAAACAAAAGCTCTGCAAACAGCAAGCTTTTATTTGTAGACTATAAAAGGCATCACCCACAACCAGCAGTCTCTACTGTGTTTCCTTAATCTAAAACAAAAAAGAGGAAAGATCAGATAGGCATATATTTTTTGAAACGCAGAGACCAAAAAAAGGAAAAGCTCCTCTGCCTAGATCATCTGTATAATCCATCTCTTAGCCACAGTGATAGATAAATACTGAATTCCTGAATGACTGATTTTAAAATGAAGGCACAGTTAGCCCCTAAATAGGACGCCAGCAGCAGCAGATAAAGTGTAGTGAAGAAGTGCTCCAGCAATTGGCTCTACAACCTATTAGACATTTGCTAGACAGAAGTTCTACACAATAAGATTTAATTGCTTTGGAGTAGACTAACAAATTATGTTTACGAACAATCAGCCCCAATTCACATGTTTGAAGACCAGGCAAGTTTGATTTTTTCCATTAAAAAAAAAAAAAAAAAAAGGAAATGGAAGGTTGCTTCTGCAGCTGAGGCATTTATGTTTATTATTGAAAACTGAGGAATCGTGCCAAATGTAGTGTGGTGTTTTCAGCACATCAATACAAAACAATTATTTTCATTTGCAGTCAGACACAGAGGTGATGTGATATATTGTGTGGACCACGTAGGCTACATTTTAATTTAGAAGGCTACAGCTCTGCAGACTTAATTCATACAGATGGAAAGCCAGGTAAGGAGGCCTCCAGATGGCTGGAGGGAGGGATTCCTCCTTGGAGAACAGAGGCCGTAAATGGTCACCAGCCTTGGGACTGTTGCTGAGATCCCGCAGCCCTTTCCACGTGCTCCAGAAGGGAATTATTCATCAGGGACCTGGGAGACAAAACCGTTAACACAACAGACCGAAGTCAGGCCCTGTTGTCCTCTTATTGTGCCACATTCATGTCAGGCAGCAGCTCCCAGTGTCCCTCTCCCCCATTTTTTTCTTAAACTGCTCTAACACATCCAAGAATTACACAACTAGAATGCAAACTAGCCGATGAAAGCAGGATACCAATGAATATGTATGAGTTACTAACTTATCTTTAAGTAACATCTGATTTTCTCATTAAATGGTAGGTCAAAAGTATCTGTTGCCTCCTGGCAAGGCAAGGAGGGTATAACTAGTTATATGTGATAAATATATATATATTTTTTCTTCCCTTTCTGGAGCTTTCTGACGAATTTATCACACACATATTTTATCAATAAAATCGGATAATCTTCAGTGAATGTACATATTTGCATTTCCAGCCTGCCTAACCCTTGAGAATCTGTAACACATGCATTTAATGCTCACATCATTGCTCCCATGAACAGCACATCCTCATTTTGTAAGAGTGTTAGCCATCAAGGAGCTCTATTCCCAAAATAGGACCAAGTAATGACCACAGGAAATTACCAAAAATTATTTAAGATCCTGAAGTAGCAAAGTTGCAGGAAAAATGTTCTGATTTAAAAAAGGACATTTTTAACAGCTGGCTTAGGAACTGGCCATGATTTTTAATCATCTGATTTCTACTGATCAAAGCATTTAAGCCCAGTCCTACTCTCAAATACCTTCTTTCAACATCCCTGTCACATCTGTCTGCCATCTGGGTCTCATTTATGACTGATCTCTCTGGCCTGAAACCAGGTTGTGTCCAAGTCCTGCAGATTCTTCCCAGATAGCATGTTTCTGACAGTATTTTTCCTATTTATCTACGCAACCAAAACATTAACCTAAGTATTTTTCCTGGGCTTTGACAAATACAATGTAGTTCTACTCAAAAGGGTGCTGATAATATTGTTTTGCCCCAGACTGTTGCTTTGTTTATATGTCTTCTCCAGTTAGCAGAAGCATGTATTACATCAAACAAAAACTGCCTGTCTCTACTGACCCTCCACAGCTTAAGCCCACACCTCTCGCTTGCCATTAGGCTGGCAGCTCCCACAGTCACCTTGCATGGCTAGGACCACCACTTTCTCGCTACATTTGAACTGAATTTTGCTTTTCTTTCATGTTCTGCCCACAGGCATGTGATGCCACTCTCACAGCCACTTGCTATCTTATGTTTTTAGCTTTACTTCAGAGAGGGATTGTTTCACTCTCCATAATGCAAAAGGCCAAAACAAAACAACAAAAACAAGTGTTCAGGAATCTTAACATAGCTATATTTGATGCATGATTAAGAGCTACCAAGACCAACTTACAGCAAACCATATGGTTGCCTGGTTTCAGTCAGCTCCAGTGAGGTTTCCACCGGTTCCTGTAACAGAAATTCCTGGCAAATGCTGGTCTCCACAACACTCTCAATCTGAAATAATCTAGGCTATTGGGAAAGGATGCAGCTTGGAAGACACCCAGATTACTCAATCATTCTGACGGTTATGGGAGGCCAACTGCTGGAAAGATTTTGTGAAAGCTAAATGCAACTGTTCTAACAAGACATGTATAAGCACAATATGATACTCTGGCACGGAGCAGGCCACAGGCTTTAGGTGCCAAAGTACGACTTGCGTGTTGAGCAGGATGTTCCTTTCTAGTCTGTCACTTTGTTTTGCTCACTTTTTGAAATTTCCCTTGAATTTCTGGTAACACTGAGCGTTGCTGTGGTAACACTGCTGAAGGAACTAAAGCATACTGATCCCTACCTAGTGGATTTGTCCTTTCAGGACTGGGACTGATCACGGGAATTAGAAAAACTTTAGACAGCTCAAACCCCTAAACAGGCAAAAAGAACAGATGAGAACACGCAGAAGTGCTGTCGCGAACAAGCACCCTTAACAGGAACAAATAAAGTCCACATTCTGTGTTCTGAAACAAAACAGATGCATCTTCCACCAGCTCTGCTTCCACAGCACAGAATCCAGCATAATAAATGTCCTATGTAATTTATCAATATCCAGTATTGACTCTACTTGATTTAATGTGCTTTTTATAATTTCTGCACAGCAGCGAAGAAGTTACTGGATTCTCAAATGCTCTAAATGATGCCATTAAAATAGCAAGATATTTAAATGTGTATGTAAAAGACAATACGATAAAATACTTCTTTTCTCAGTGATTTCTCTATCTGTCCGAGTGCTAAGCATTATGTTATAGGGCTGGCGCTTCAAATGCGTTTCATTAGCAGCCATTTAGGAGAGCTGACTCCTCTGCAGAGAGGAAACGCCAGGGCAGGGAGTGCTTTAATCACTGTGTTCCAGATGGGGCCATCCACCCTCAGTGGTAATGGCTCCATGCACGGCAAACTGCCTGCACAAACACCCTGTCCGCATCTCTTAGAGGGTCTGTCCCTCGAAGGCATGCCCCCTTGGGCCAGGAGCTCATCCAAAGCATTGTTTACTATAAAGCACTCACGGAATGCCAATGTTATTGTGAAATGCTCTTTCCCGCAAATGAAATGAAATGGAGATTTTAGAGTTTGACAAGCTAGGGCATATTACTGACAGGGTGTTGATTGATTCTGATTTTTTTTTTTTTTTTTGAGGAAGTGTAACTTTTTCATTCACTAAGCATCCAAAACAACTATTTAATTTTGCTGCCCGCATACTTTGTCTCCAATTTGTTGCTTCATTAATTAATTTTTGAGATACATTTAGAAGCAAGAATAGGACTTCATTTTGTTTACCTAGACATTCGCTGAATTTTCTCTCCATTTAGGTTCAAATAGCACCAGTTAACTAGCAGGGTACCACAGCCAGTGGTGTATTCAGTGATGCTTGCTGTTGTCCCAAGCTCCTTACAACTCAAACCAAAAAAAGCCCAAAGAAAAAACAACAACAAAAAGAATTGTGGTTCTCATGTTTTTCTGAGAACCAAAACAAGAAGTCACATAGAAATTATTTTTCATTTTCTAAATGAGAACATCAACACTGCTTTCAAGCTTTAGATATACCTCTGTCTATATTGCTTAAGTAGAAGCTTTTGTTTTACATTACAAGATCTTCTTTGCAGCTCCCTCCTTTTTAATTTCATGCTAGCTTAAATTAAAACTTACCTAGCAAGCCTGGAGAAAAATATGATCTTGCTGAAGTATTTTAGTGTTTTTTCCCCTATTTTCCCAAATTACTTCTCCAGTTCATTGTGACACAAATGTCTGGGCCAAGAAAATCTTCTGCTGCTATGTGTGGGCACTTGTGGAGACTGTTGTTCTTGACTCACTGTAAGGCATTTGCACAGCTAATTAGGAAGCTATTAATTGTTTATGTGCATATCCTGAAGCCCGCCAAATTTGGAACTCCATATGGTGCCTTATTATGGCTTATGAGTTTCATGTGGGTTTCTAATGCCATGGTTAAACTTACATATGGCTGAAGTTATATGCAACTAAAACCAGAAAGCTTGGCCACTTCAGTAATACATCACCGTAAGAGCTCTATAGATAATGAGTATTCCGAAAATACAACCCTACTAAAAGGTCAGATGTGACAGAGGCATATCTTCTAGCCAGGTGTATGACGTGGGTGCTCTGAAGGGAGCTGGGCAATTTAAGCTATGATTACCCTGCAGCTCTCATTCCTGCCCCACAGCACAGCCGGTAAAGCAAACACATGCCTATACTTCAGCTTCAGTTTATCCCTCGTGTTTAAATGCTAACTTCCTTTACCATTTAAAAAAGCCACACTGGATTGGCTGGCAGATAAAAACACATGCTTTTCTATCACCTTAGCTGTACAGATGGTAACACCGATAGCCTAAAAAGAGGAATAGGAGGACAGTGTTAGAGCTAGATTTGTCAGAACTCACAAAACATGACAAACTCACACGTTTGAAGCGATCTGGAATCCTAGACCAATTTGTCGTTCATTTCATTTGTGGGAAGAATCAAATACAGGAATTATTATCCATCTACCTACCAATATGGGTGCTATTATATACACTTGCTTTACTAGGAGCCTACCTTAAGCATTTTGTTTCCAGCAAGACTGGCTTAAGCTCAAGTAAAGGTTGTGAACATCTGGCTGGTCAGGTAACTTACTTTGCCTAATGCTCTTACAGTAATCCCTGTTTTCTCTATAAACCCAGAATGCTGCTTGGCATTAACACAGGCGAGCACCACAGGTGTCTGCCAGAGATCGAGAAGACAAATGGGAGCGATAAATGCCCGAGCAGCACCTCGGAACCATGGATCGCGGCACAGAAACTAAGCGATGGGGCACGTTCGTGTCAAGCTTGCCACGCGTACAGAGCGCCTCCTCCTCGCCGCGACCCTCGTCCCAGCAGAGAGGAGTAACGCTGCGTGGTGGGATGGGGAGCCAAGAGCTGGAACCCTTCTGCTTCCAGTCTGCTGCTGGCTGAGCAAGGGGAAACTGCCACCACCATTACAAAACGAGTGGGTGCTGCTTAGGCTGGGAACTGGCTCTTCATAGCTTGATTGCTAAACAAATAACAGTGGGAAAATGAGCATCTGCCTTTCAACTTGGTTTCTAACAGAAACAGAGCAAGTCTGTAACAAACTGTTACAGTTTGAATCCTAGAGTGGAAACTAAGAAACTTAATGGAACGAGTATGATCTTTCCTTTACCACTTTAGAGTCTGAGGAATAATTCTCGTTTTAGAAAGATATTGTCCCTTTTATTTAAAGAAGAAAAGCCTAACTGAGCAACACAAAAGGAGAGTCTTGCTTAGACACTTGGAACATAGATTAGACAATGCTGAACTGACCCCATGTTCCCACATTGTCTTACCCCACTCTTAAGATTTCTGTACATGATATATTGAAACAGCGAGGTGAATGCTGCATGAGAATTTCACAGAAATTGAAAGGGGATTGGAAGAAATAATTGGAAAGCTCAGTTAATGCTAATACAATTTTGCTTCGTGGGCTTCTGGAATATCACAGCTGTAACTAAGAGGAATATCTTGATATAGTGTATTTTTTGGACAAAAAAAAAGAGAATATATTAAAAGCAAGTAAGAAAAAGGAAAAAAACCCTTTTAAGTACAAATATTTATATTTCATAGTATTTAAAAATCTCTTTTCATCTAACTGTTACTACCTACGCTTATTTCTTTTACCTAGATAGGTTAAGATTTATAAAAGACGGCAGTTATTTCTTTGCAAGTCCTGTTTTTACTTTGAATTGTGCAAAGCCCACAGCCAGATAGTCTAATTTCAGGAGAACAACAGAGACGGGAACATTACTCAAAATCCTGTGAGCCTCCCTTTCTATTTACAGGAAATTGGCTATTTCATTTAATATTTTCCAATGCATGTATAAAATAGCTTTTCTGGATGTTTTTCTCAATCTTGATTAAATTCAAGGACCTTATTTAGTCATCTTCATTAAGTTACCAAAAATCTCATTTAAGGCTTTTCCCTGAAACCATTCAAAATAACAGAGTGTTTTTATTATGGAAAAATGGTAGGAAATCCATCTAGAGCGGAAAGGGTTCCAGACAAAACCTCTTTTACTTCATATACTGCAAAGAGGACCGCATCACTATGAGAGCACATCCTTTCTTGGGTGAGGTACCAGTGCATTAGGAGCTCATCCTCACCTCAAGGGCTGACAATCTTTCTCACTTCTGGCCGTGCACATCCCTTTACAACATCTTGGGCTTTTTCTTGCTAAGGGGTGAGATTTAATTGCACTAAATTCCTAGCTCCTTAACCCCAGCCTCTTTTCTGCCCACTGTAGAAGCTGCTGTAGAAGTTCAAACCATAAAAAGAAGTCCTGCAGCTGCAAACAGAAGGCATAATCTTGTGATGAGGCATGAGAATGAAAAGCCATTCCTCTATTTTTTCTTTTATAAGATCACCTCCAGCAATAAAGGGCAACTATTTATAAGATGGTCACAGGTGCTTTGACACCCACCAATTTTGCAATCATTTTTCTTATCAGATATTCACTTGAAATACTTTGAACTTGCTTTGTAGTTAAATTCTTCCAAGCCTCGTTGAAATTTCCCTAATGCTAATAGCATTATTGTTACATTGAACTTCTTTGCTATGGGATAAAAGTAACAATGCACTGGACATGATTAGAACTTGACTAATTTTGGTAATGCCAATTTTACTGAATTATTGCAAAAATAATTCACAGCTATAGGCTGCAGACTAGGTCCCCCATAAGTCAACTAACAGTATATAGGTTACACAGCACAACAGACAAGCTTTAAGACTTTGCAAAGTCTTGATTGACAGCATACATGTGACTAATCCCAGTAATTGGCAATACTTAATAATAGACTATTAAGTAATTACATACTGCTATAATGAATTGTATTACTATATTTACTGCTCTTCCCTCATCCACATGACGAGTCATTTCACCCTAAAACGCAATGCAGTTGGTCAAGCATGAATTGTCCTCGTGAATCTTTACTGGCAGTTATTACCACCTTGTGCTTCGCATGTCTGGAGATAGATTCCAAGAGCCCACGGTCCACAGTTGTTCTGAAGATGGATACAAGTTCTTCAGATTCTTGTCTTGATCCTTCTTAAAAACGGACACAATTGACTTCTTCCAGTATCACGAGGAATGTTACTGGTCAACATGATTTTTCATAGCTGACGGGCAGTGCTATCATACTGACCAGTTCTTCCAGCATGGTTATGTAAATCCTATGCAGTCCCATGGATCTGAATACACTCAGTTCTCTGAAGTCTAACACATTGCTCCCTTGGTGGTGGCTGCTCCCTTTTTCCCCAAAGGCTCCTGGTACACACAGAATGGATGCAGGCTTTGCCTGTGAAGACTGAAAGCAAAAGCAAAAGCAAAAAACAAGAACAAAGGCACCAAGTGTTCCACCTATTTCCACATTCACCACAAAAGCTGCCTTCTTCTACCATTAACATGTTTTATCTGAACTTCCTTTTGCTACTAGCTTAACTGCAAAATACCTTCATATTGTTGATTACGTTCCTTGACAGTCTTAGCTCTTATGGCATTTTAGTCTTTCTGATTTTGCCCCTAAGTACTGGAGCAATGATTTTATACCTTTCCATTGCAGTCCGTTCCTGTTTCAGTCTCTTGCATGCTCTTTTTCCATCTTAATTAATTGAGAGGCTTCTCTCTTAAGTCAAGCACTCCTTCTAACAAAAATCACCCATTTTCTTGCACAACAGGATTGCCCATTCTTGAGTTCTCATCCAGTTTTAAAATCAGGGATACTAGGCACTCTTCCCTTCATGGATGCTTCTCAGGGACTTCTGCTGCCTACAGATTTCTTCAATTACTGACCCTTAACCAGGGTCAGGGAAACTAAACACAAGCCCTTCTGTCCTTTGAGGACAGCTGAAGATTTCTGGACAGAGGATGTTTATTCTACTACTTTGAATAAAGTATCTGGAGAGAACACTCATGCAAACGCTACCAGAACAACTTATTATGTTTCTTATATTTATTTTGATCCCATTGGAATAGCATCCTTCAAACAGAATTGGGCGTTTGTCTGTCATCCCTTCACCAACCCAAAGCTCTCAGCTAATGTACAGGTTAATCTCAAATGTAAATGACAATTAGCTGCATAACCCTATTTGTGTAATCAAACCTAAGTGGCAACAAATGTAACCTGACACTCTTTGAGAAAACATTCACCTTTAAAACTTGCCCCATGTAACAGTAAGGAATATGCTGCTTTACAACAGGAGACTTTTCACATTCAACCACACTGAAGGGATGCTTGTCAAGGATGATGTCAAAAGACATGAGGAGAAACTATTATACCTTGGTGATCTTTAAACAATTCTGAACTCCTTCAGCAACAAAGCTCACACGCCAACAAACATCTTACATCTCTGCTTCACGTAAGAGCAGAAAATGCAAACAAGCATCTTCCCACTGCCTTACTCTGGTACAACGACACTTCCATTACAGTAATTTGTACCGACCTGTGACCTTTCCTTACAATTCTTTTCAAGAAGCAAAAATTAGTAACCCTGAGATACACAAAGTGCTTCATGATACTCCAGGTCAGTGCTCTACAGTGAATGCAGGCAAATGCCAAAACACTGGCATCAATTTATTCTCACTTCACACTTGCATCTTTTTCTTCTTAACAATTCTACTTTTGCTTGAAAGAAAAAGGATTCCAGTGAAAGCTTATTAGGGCTCTGCCTCAGCAGCAGGAAAACATTTCACAACTTCTTTGTTGCACAGAGGCGGGAAAGCACACAGAGGCTGGAAAACAATTATATCTCACATTCAAAAAGCAGGAGAGGCATACAACATTAGTAGGCAGCAGGTCAGGTACATACACAGAGAAAAGCAATTTTCTTGGTAACCACTAATTAAATGGCAGAATCCACTGCCACAGGACACTGTAGAATATAAGCAGTTACTACAAGCAATTAGATGAATGCACAGAGTACTGGTCTGTCACATGTTATTAAACATAATTCTTAAATACAGCTGGGTCAGGAAGTATCTAAACAGCTGGCTGCTGAGAGCAGGTGTGATGTGCTTGGAAAAGCATCACCTGGTACATGACCTGATTGCAGGATTTGCATCCATTCCTTGCTCCAGTAGGAGTGTGGAGAGCAGGCTAGACAGATCTTTGTGGTGACTCTGGAGGAAAGTCCTTTTTCTACAGAATTTGCCACTGTCCCTTCCTTCACTGAGGAAGGCTTAGTAGATTTAGAGAAAAAAGACCCACATACTCACGTGCACATTACTCCCACCAACTTAGCATTCTCAAAACTTATTGGCTACAGAGATGCAGTGTATAAACTGCAATATTCTCCTTTCTCTTCAATATTTTAACAGGATTCAAAGCTATGCAGGGAGAACAGCCAGGACAACACAGAGAAGTTAACAAGAGCTGATTTCCCATCATCCCTGTACTCCTCTGATAACCCTAAGAACATTTCCTGTACATTTAAGTAGCTCAAATGATGATGATCTCAGGCCATGTGTGGACCCTTTGGACACTTCAGCACTCTATATTACATTTACATGTAGGCAGGTAATTTGCTTCAGGATACATCACTCACTAAAAAAATTCCAGAATGCAGTTGCACTGAAAGAATTATGGAGACAGCGTAACAAAACTAGCATGTTATTGCTTCAGTCTTCTGTGAAACACAAACCCATCTTTCAAGTAGTCTATTCAAAATGTATCAGTTACTCTGTCAATCAGTGTCTCTAGCTGATGCATATGAAATACAAAAAGCATCTTTCTTATTCAATGAATTTTTCTTCTGTAAAGCAGTATTCTCAGCCAGCAAAATCGGAATTTTAAGATAACTCCTTTCATGAGTTCCCAACTTGTCCCAAGCCCTATTATTTCAAACACAAATATCAATTCATAAAAATAATATGCAACTCACACAAATTCCCAGCAGTTCAAAACTTTTATTTCTAAAATATTTTCTTTACGAAAAAACAAAACGCTAATTTTCTTTGGAAATAATGTCTCCAAAATTAAAGTAAGAAAACTTGGTTGAAAAAAATTAATTTCATGATGTGCAGTGCAGCTAGAAATCCTTGCTTTTAAAAATAAGGGCAAAATAGTGGACAGAGTTTGTCAGAGAGGGAAGAAAACTAACTTTTATAAACAGTTTGTATGGAAGGGCCTCTGGTGTCAGAGGAATACAATTTTTATATTACTTGCTTTAAGTCGATATTAATAATTGGGTTGCTTTTGTGTTTTATTTTTTAAGTCAACAACACTCATTTATTAAGCACAACATAGGCTTCTGTCTCCTCACAGAAAACACATTCTTACTCAACTTTGCTCACTTCTTTGTCCTGATACACTTTTTCAGTCCTGAAAGCATAAAATAGCAAGCTGCATTGCATATGGTCTTTTAACTGTTTGCTCATTAATAACAAAATATTTTAAATACAATATGCACATTTAATTTGCACATATTTTCTCTCATACCAAAACGAATGTAAGTATTGTTATGCTCTGTTTAAAATGCTTTGCTGTATACTGTAAAATACGGCCTCCAAACTCCAAGTATAATTCTTGGAATCCACTATTTTTGGCAATAAGTTGTACTAATAATCCAAGGGGATTTCTGTGCAGTGAAAATGACTAGAAAGTACATTTTACAGCAATGCACTTTTCACATATTTTAACACACATAGACTCTGATTGAAAAGAGTCAGTAAATGAATCCAAGTTTCCTCAAGCTGTGTTGCCAATCTGGATATTTCTTCTAGCAGCTTTGGCTCTGATGAGAGGATCTTAAGATGCAGCTGAAAATAAAAGGAGGATTAATTGAAATAAATTCAGATGAAAATAAGAAGTTTGTGAAATAATTTCAGATTATCAACATTTAGAGTATCAGCTTCCTCATTCACTTCTACAGGTTTGCTTTCAGGAATATCCCCCAAAGAAAGACAAATTATTTTCTTGCAATTGATTCCCTCCATTTAATGTTGTCATCAATATACCACAAGACTTTTTTTAAACTATTTTACTCCAACCTATATACTTACATAGGATACAGCAGCAAACTGTCTTTAATACATTACTATTTCACTAGTTATATTTCTGCTACTAAATCTATCCTAATCACACACTTCTAGAGAGCAACTTTCCACTTTTTCTAATTTGCATCATGAATTCCTCTTCAGACTAGAAAGACTAAACACATGCCCTGAGGTCACTGCAATTCATTATTTAAATAACTTGTGTTGCATAATGCAAGGAGGATGATGCCAGCATACTCTAAACTGATACAGGGAGAAGATGCCTCCATAGAATAAACAGAAATCTTGCAACAAAGCATAATGAAAAAGAAACTCTTAATAGAAACAAAACATTTCACCGCTTAATGGATCAACAGTTATTTCCTTTGCTACAACTCAAATCTAGAAGTTTTCCTACAACAAAAGGTATCTGTACTCAGATATTCCAGGTAAGTTTATATCAGCACTTTAGTTCAGAGCTGCCGTGTATCTCTCAGTATGAAACTAATCCATAAGATGAACCCTGACACCTAACGTTTCAGCTACTAATGGCTAGAGATAATCTATATTAAAAAAAAAAAAATCACTGTAAGTATCAGGTCCTTGCAGTTCTAACTGTTTCATTTTACAAATCTACTCCTAATGCTCTGCACTACTTGCTCTATGGACACAGACCAGGGACTCTGCCTAACCTGGAGAGAGGAAAAAAGGACAATAACAGTCATATGTGTTCGGCATTATACTCCCTACATTTTCAAAACCAATTCCTGCAGTAGCACTATTAATAAGTGTACATTAAGCAGACACTATCACATGTGTCTCAATGCTTATCACCACTTTTCCTATTAAGCTGTAGTTTTCTTATCCTATGGTTTCATGCAGTAGAGTATATCAGAATTCCAGGCATGTTACAAAAAAATAAAACAATCATATCATCATTAGTAACATTACTAGAATAAAGAATAAGGCTTGTTCGTTTCACCACATCTTTCTTTTTTTTTTTTTTTTAACAACTCTGACCAAAAAGACATTTAAGATAATTCTTCAAAGTGGAAAATTTGGACAGGCAATTTATATCCTGTTACTGGACAATGATCATTTTGTGACTGTCACCAAGTTTTAATAGAAAAACATTACCTTTAAAAACAGTGCAAGGTATGCTTGAGCAAGTTCAAAGTTGTACTTCTTGTTCAGCATCATGCCGATCATCCTCAAAAAACTCAGCATCACCTCCACGGAGCCGCCGCCTTCAGGGGCCAAACCCCTTAGTTCTATCTCAATATTGGATGGTCCCAGTTCTTTCAGTAAATTAAGCGGAGCTATATCTATGTTAAAGTATTGAAGGATAAACAATTGACAATCTTTGCAGAAAAGTACCTCAGAAACTTTTCATGCAAAGGATTCTTCAGCAGTTCTTTGGTAACAACATGTCTCAAACTCATACTCTTCCCCTACTTTTTTATTTTTACCCTGAATGCCATTCTGCTTTTACTTCACTTCCTCAGCCCATACTACACAGAAGTGATAGATGTATTCTATTGATGTTTGCTCAAAAAAAATACAACCAACATCTTCAAATCTGTATCTTTTTCATTCTTTAATTCTGTGTTTTAATCTGTACAAAGTTTCTAATTAACCATACAACACAGTCATGTTGCATTGCTCCTTAGCAAAAAAAAAAATTGATTTACTTGGGCTTCAAGCTGCTATTGTTATCATAAGAGAAAAGCTACATAGCACTTCTGCTGAGAACCTTTTTAAGCTTAATGCTCTTAAGATCAAGCTGTGTTTAAGAATAATCTGGTCGTTCTAAGGCAATCAATGCTATTTTCTCTAATCTTCCCTGAGGAAAAAATATTTTCCTTGTAGAAACAGAGTAGACACAATTTAAAAGTAACTCTTTCTTTTGCTTTGTAAACATTCTTGTTCAGTATTTCTCCAATCCTACATGCACTTTTAGAATTTTATTCATCTACTTTATAAACAGAGAAATAAAAATTTACATGGTCACAAACACAGCTGTTGGTAACAATTTTAAAATCTGTCTTCTGATTAGCACTTCAGTTCCTGGGGTTGCTAAGAAGAAACTCTAACTAACAGTACTGGGCATTGGCTAATATTCCTTAGGTGGTATATTCAATTCTACCTCTGAATATTTTATTGCTGAGAAAATCATTAGTGCAACTGAAACATTAATAGCACTGGTAATATGCACTTTTAAATTTCTGTACCATAGGAGATTAAAAAAATAGGGAACACACTGTGAAATCGATACACACAAAACACACAAAATGTCTCCAGCACAATCTACATCCCACTGTCCTCCTCCTAGATGCAAACCATGCTTCCGCCCCAGGAGTGCACCAGCATGGCTTTGAGTATGTTATCCGCTTATATCTAGTGGCCTATGAGGAGGTGTTTGTAAACTGGGCAGCTTGGAGCTGTATTGCACACAAGCAGCTTCCCAGGTCTGGACCAACGTTCTTGGGCTTCGGAGCAGAGCACAGACCCTGGAGCACATCCTCCTTGCAGCAGGGATGGCCTGAGGGCCGCGCTGGGAACGCAACACATGGTGCCTGGGTGGACCTGATCCCCAGATGGACAGCCATTGATTTTTACATACATACATATTTTTAAATAATATTATTATTCTTATATTAATAGCAGGTTTATTCATTTCCACAGGCAGTTTAAGAGACTGAACTTCAAATTTCAGTGTCAAGAAATCTGGGACGTTGTAATTATAATCAATTATTTCTTTTTAAGATTTAAATTGTGAAGCAATTACAATCAAAACGCTAAGTCTTCCTGAAACTTCAGAGAAATAACTTCTGAAACAGAACTTCTTAGGAAAACTCCCTTTCTCATGTTTCACTAGACCATCAGTTAATATCTTCTCAGATGTTTCCCTTCCTTCCTGACGCTACAAATAATTCACAGCACCTTTTCTGGGCAACACCATCACACTCTAAAAAATATCTAACTACCTCAGGAATGTTATCTGCTTTCTCTACACGTGTTTTCGTTTGAGCTAGGCTTCACCCTGCTGGCAAGCTGGACTGATACCGATCTTTCATCTACTTTGGCTATATACACATTATTCAGTTCTATACATAGCAAGTCGTTTTCTCTGTTTTTGCTACTGTACTGTGCAAATTTTCTCCCTCAACTCTGCCTTTAAAAAAGAAACACTTATCACAATACTAGTAGCTTGTTAATTTTCAGTGAATAACTTGTTAACTTACACTCATTAGTGCTCAGGGCTTCTTCAAGATGAATGCAGAAATCAGATTTCTGTGCCAGTACTCCCAGGTTAACTACCTTTGACTAGATTGTGAAAGTATAAGAGAGTGTACATGAATATGCAACATATTTTTATATACCAGTTACATTATTTTCTTACTGACAGACAAGAAATTTGAAGAAATCAAGCGTCAGAATTGGTAGCATCTCAGAAGACTAAAAAGCATTTTTAAGATTACTTTGGAAGAATACACAAGGCATTCAGTATTACATAGTCTTGTTTTTACCTGCATATCATTTTCTTGTTCTGGAGTAGCATATCGTGGTATAAGACCAGGAACGGTTGGGATGAAGAAAGGAGCAGATTTGGGAACTTTCGGTGGCTCCTTTGGCTTATTCTTTTTCTGTTAGTTAGAAACATATTGCCATAGTAAGAAAAAAATGGGATTTTTGTTTTTGTTAAGATAATTACTTTTCAAATCTGTAATGTTAAAAGCATAAGGACTGACTGAAAAGTTAAGAGATAGGAAGAACATTTTACCACCTAATGTGAAGATATTTTGTTGAACAACTCCCCACCCTAACCCCAAAAACTGTGACAAGCAAGTCTTCTACTGCAAAATCCTAAACAACAGGAGAAAGGCGGGATAGAGTCTTGAATAGAAAAATGCAACTCATATGGCCAAAGCAAATATATCTGGCTGTACGCCATGTTTTTTTCCTATCTTCTTCTTAGTTATGGGAATGCCTACAGTGGTTTGGAAGCACAAGCAAGAACAGCCTCATGGGAACTTATTGAGCTACGCTGACACAGAAATATGTTCCTTCAGATAGCTATTTAAGCCTTGTAGAATAATATGCAAAAATACTAAACAGTCCTTCCTCTCAAGCATTTTTTGAGCATTATAGAAACACTCAAGACATCTGGTTTACATTATAGGAGAAATAACCTCTATTTAACTTCCTTTGGGGAAAAAACAAACAAACAAAAAATCCACACAACCCAAATACTACACTACATAAGTGACAGCATCACAGCATGCCTATACTATTACCTTGATGATGTCAAGATTGAGGAGATTCTTCCACCGTGACTCAGGCAGTAAGGATAGGGTTACCAGCTGCTCACCCAACTGCTCAGGTGAATCATATTCTATCATTTTATCAAATGTTTCTTCATCTCCTGCTTCTTCATCTTTCAAGAACAAGTATCTTTGGTTAACATACACACTTCGCTTTTTTCTTTTTTATTTTTTTAATTAAAACATGAGTATTTCTTCTGCAATTTTTGAAAAATGGGTATTACAGCATCCATATAAATTGCTGTTAGCATAACATACAGTGGACAAGGTACAGAATCTTAAATAAATTACTTCACCAAGATAATAAAGCCCAGTAGGAAGAAAATACTTAACGAAAAATTAACTAATTATTTTAAAATATGTATACAGCGACCTTAGTTCTGAGTTACAAATTTGGAGAATCTTGGCACTTACATACGCACAATATTCATAACCTGTTCACAGCTGTGACTGAAGCTGCACATAAAAATGATAAAAATCATAACATTATAGCACAATGTCACACAGGAAAAATCTGGGTTCTGCCCTTAAATCTGCTCTAGAATTCCATGTCGTCTTGACCATTTTCATTTTCCCCTTCCTATCTGCAAAAATTAATTAGTTTACACATGGCTGAAACTATCAATGTTACAGAAAAGCCCAAAGCCACGAAGAAACTTACAACATTAAAAGCTTAGAGCAGCCAGACAGAAGCCTTATGTATGCTGAAGACAAGAAGTGAATTCACGTGTTTGGCCAGAACCAGGCACTGCTCACAGAATTAGACCATTCAAAGTTTTGGGATGAAATCTTCTCTCCCTAATTTAGGGATCTGCATTAAATATGTGCTTAATGAAGCAGTCATGGCTAATTAATTTCTTGGCTAGGTGCTTATCTTAGAACTGCTGGACTTCAGCAGACAAGATCTCCCTCTAGAGGCTTTCAAAAGCAGAATTATTTCTCTCTATTACAGTCTCAGAAATACAATTCAAGCCTCTTTTTTTCCCACTGGGAATCCAACAAAAACACAAGCAAGGCAGGCTAAATTCAGTTCTCTTGCCACAGTGACACTACTCACTACCAAAACTCCTATGGAATACATGCAGGAAAAAAGGTCGAGGGAAAGAGGAATGAAAACAGTTCCCCCATTGAGTTTTCACTGAGAAAGCTGTATGTCTTCTAAAAGAATTTCAGTACAAAAACACTCTTAATCTGAAGATTACCTTGCACAGGTCTAGTTCCAGGAAGCATTACTGTAGCAGGTTCATAATCTGCTGGAAGGGGCCGTAAAGAGACAAGAGAATACAGAGAACGGTTTGACCTGAAAAATAAGATGGACAATTTAAAAGCAATTTTCAGGTGAACAGGAGAAAAGGATTTTACTGCAGTCTGATACTACCACACTATGACAAATCACCAAGTTCTATTCAAAATTAGATTTCCTTATCTGTAAAGTAAACAAGAAATGAAATATGATGATAAGTTTTCTAAAACTCTAAATCATGTAAATTATGCTTAGGTATTACTGTCAACATTTAATACTTATGCCACTATGAAGTAAAATTTAATTACTTATTCAAAATGGCAAAATTGACTACCAAGAAAGTTTGCTATACATTCAATATATACAATGCATTATGCAAACATAAAGGATTTATTCTGCTTTCACAGAATTTCAGAGGGGTACTCCTGGAAAACTTCCTTGTAGGCTAGAACTACAAAGAAGTTTTCTGTAAAGAGAATGCACACAAATCATGTTGCCAAATGACTATTTGTCAATATTAACCAGCGCTAGGTAAAACCCTCTGTCTTATGGACATGGAAGCACGTTTTATTTAAACATAGAGAGGTTTAACAACTGAATATACAGAAAGTTAAACCACTGCCAATAACCATAAACTGAAAAATCTATATACTACAAGGAACAAAATCAGACCAATTAAATCAAATCATTTGTGTTACTTCCATCCTAAACCTAACCAGTCATTTGCCTCAAAACCGTATCAGCAGATTGAATTAAAATGCATTTTGTTGGCATCTATGCTGATCATGGGCCATTTTCAAATTACACTCAAAAGTCTTAGACAACATTGTACAGCAGGACTAAAAAGAGGAGCTTTCAGAAAGCGACACTGTATTAGCGACAAAGATTCTGAAAGGCAAAAATATTAGAGTCAAACAAAAAATATCAGCAATGTTATAACAGGAAGTCTTCAGAGTGAGAGAGAAGCATTTGGAAAAAAAATAAAGGGCTCAGTTAATTATAAGAAAAAGTCCTAATCATAAGAGATTTCAAGGTTTACAGATCTCAGCAGCAGATGGTAGCTCAGTCTTATTTAGAAACAGGGAAGATGAAACTCTAGAGGGTGATACTTTACAACATGACTCTTTATTTGCCATTGAGATGATTACAAGAATTGCTCTTCACCTCATAAACTCTACATAGAAATAAACGTATACTCACCACAAATAAATTCCAAGCTCATCCACGTGTGATGAAGCTAGAAAATCTCCTGTAGGTGACATAGTAATGCTCACAGCTGCAGAGTCTACCAAAAAGCAATCTATGAGGCTAGGGAGAGAAAATACAACACAGAAACTATGAATCCAACAAAAACACTGAAGTTGTTCAAATACTACATATGTAAACTTAACAAATAGCACTGGCCAATCAGTCACCCATTAACCTCTCTAGAACTCTCTAAAATCAGCTAGAACTGGTACATTCAGGCTACCTCCTTAGACACTGATGTTCGGTGGAAAATACGATGACTGGCCTGTCCACATTCAGGCCCAGCACTAACCTCTTTAGCGGCAATAGATCTTACACTTCCAACAAGCCCCAAGCTGCTGTGACCTTATCTGCTAATTCTTTATCATTGCTTGTCAGCTCTTTCGATGTTTCATGTGCACTTGGGGCTAAGCATGATCCTAAAGTGCAAAACAAAAGGTACCCTATAAAATCTGATTATCTGCAGGAGTTTGTCTTGCCATACATCAAGCTGGCATCTCCAGCACGATACACCATTCCCTGATCACTCCTTTCACTACTGAAAAGAAAAACAAATTATGACATAAAAAGAAACATACAGCATATTGAAGTCTAGGACTATCGTGTCAGAGTAAGTCACTTTTGAGTTCCGGTCCTTGTTGGAAATCCTGGGTGAGGCACACCACAGGAGATCTCCTTCTAACTCACAGTTCTTAGCACTGCTTGTCACTTGCTTACACATACATTTCAGTTACTTCCAATCTTCAAGTTAGTTGATTTAGACGACCAAGTCGTTAACAGAAACAGGAAAAAAATAAGGGGAAGTATGAATGCTTTGGTCTTCTTTACAGATGAAAATCAAAAGTAAAGTGTGAAGGCCTAACTGCAGTTAGTGCTACAATTATGGAGGACAAGTTATTCTGCTCAAACTACAGAAAAAACATTAATTTCATAAAGCAGCCAAAATACATTCTCATTTTAACAGCATTCAGCAATCTTGCAAAGATTTGTCAAATGAAGATAAAAGTTCCATTTTGGTGCATTAAAAAGATTTTTTAAATTCCTTATGAATGCTGTCAGACACAAATTACAAGTTAAAAGTTAAAAGGTAAGAAATAACTACATAATTCACCACTTTCAACACAAAATAAATGAACACTAAACCCATAAATGCCTGTACATGCACTGATGTAGGGTATGCTGCCTAAAAATTTTACGATAAGGACTGTGGTTTTGTTTTGTTGTTTTTTGTAAATCCACCTTTTTAATTTTATCTTATTGATAAAGTGAGAAATATTGTTCAATAAAGTAACCATGAAGAACAAACGCAACATTAGAAGTTGAAATAAACCAACTTTTCCTATTTACTGATCTTAAACCATGGTTAGAATTACAGATTAAAAAAAAAAAAATCATGGAAGAAGAATGAGACATATGCCTGTGATTCTCATGCAAAAAAATGTACAATAATTGCCAAATGAACTCTGCCTGGACGGAAGTCGTTCATCTTTACACTTACTTAAAAAATATGACCACAAAAATGATAAAATAAGAGGCTGATGGAAGAGAAAGTATGCTTTCACTACCAGGTTATAGGAATGGCTGAAGGTTTCCTTTTTAACTCTGTCTCAAGATATCCATCCAAAGCATAAACTGAAAGGTTTTAGAAAGACAAACAGCACAGCGTTCTCTTTAAACTTCACTCAAACTTCACCATCCTTGCATTCCTTTTTCATAATAACTGATTCGAAACTGTAAAAGACAGCAGTTGTCATGGTAGGTGCAAGGGACTTCAAAAAAGCTTACTTCTTTTCTTCAACTCGTTGACCACACACAGTCAGCATCAGAGGAAATGCTGAATATTTGACCCACTCAGCATCAGTTATTCTGTGAATTGGCAATGCTACATTTCTGCACATTCCAATACTATTTTCACTGTTCGTTAGCAAACTTAGTATTACCATCCAGGTAAAAATGAAAAAGAGGAAAAAAAAAAAGATCTTGTAATTGTTAAGTCAGAGGAAAAAGGGTCACTAAGGAGATAAACTGATAGACTGAATCAACTACTTTTTCCTTTTCTCAGTACTGTTCACCTCACACACATAATAGGTGTGCTGCTGGAAGGAAAAATTCATTATTGTGCAACTGAAGGTTACATTATAATATGCAGAAATAAGGCAGGACAGAGAATTTATGTTGGCCACTAACTTTAACTGCATCTTTTCCTTTTTCGGGTGCTAAACAAACTTTCATAATATAATTTCAAGAGTATTTATGTAATGCCTCCTTAAAGGACAAGAATTACAGTTTTCTCTTGCTGTAAACATACTGATATTCATTTGTATGAATATAGAAGACATTTTTTCAAGAAAACATTTTTAGCATTTAGAAGACAGATTTAAGCAAACATGGAAACTCAGAAGCAAATCATTTACACAAACTTCCTAACAAGTATGCCAAATTTCTCTTCGACTCTGTGTTTGTACCATACACTCTGGTATGAATACCCTGTCATAAAAAAAATTAAGCCTAGTTTGTATGAACTATAACACTACATCCAAAATCCAATTTCTTTTCTTCCTGAAACAACACTTAAATTCAAGTCAAAACATAAATGAAAGAATACAATGACTTTTAACATTATTTTAGAGCTAACATCCCAGCGTTTCCATCTTCCTTAGAAAATGAACACAAGTATTTCTTGGACACACTTGATTTCTATTTAGCTTCTTTAAATAACATTAAATATAATAAACCTTCTTTCATAGCAGATGTGCACTATTTATCTTCACCTGATCTTGTTACTTACTAAAAAAAAATCGATTTGCTTTAAAAAGTGAATTCTTATGTCATTGCTCTTAAGAGTTTGATAATACTGTTGGATACACATTACAGAAATTGCTTTAACAGAAGGATTATGTTGTTCAAACAACAAATAAAAATATAAAAATAAAAGAAAGAGTGAAACAAATGAAACTGAAAAATGTGTTAACAAATACTGAGACAACCTAGTGGAATGTAAACTCTCCTCCCATTCATACTGGCCTGATGACAGTTTCCTCTCATCCTGTCCCATTTCAGACTAGTGCCATGCCTCGTGCAAATATGGGTCAACTGCTAGCTGAGATACATCACACATTTTGTAGTAAAATGAAAGCTGTCATCATATGCAAAAATAGCATACTAGAAAGCATCATTTTTGGCAGCTACAAACGAGCACAAATTAAAAATATAACTGAAGTAAAACCCTAATGTGTTTCTAATACAAATGGAATTGAGATGATGACATGTATTTTTCTATTTACAAAACAGTATGACTTCAGCATATCACAAGACATCTATTTTCAGTGACCTCTTGCCATATATAATACAGTAGTGCTTCTTGCTTAAGAATGAATTCACACTTTTACTTCATATTTCATCATCAGATCTGCAGGACACCACTTTTCCAAGATTTTATATTTTCGGCAAAAAGCTCATGTTACTAGCACCACATAACACTGGGTACATCCTACTTCAAATTTTGTGCTGTACCAGTTCACGACAGGTAATAAAGCCAGGGGCTTTTCAGCACTTAATAAATAGAATGGGAATTAAAATAGCTCTGTGCTATAGCTTTTTCAACTGACTTACCATCCAGAAGGAAGGTCCCAAGTCTTTATGGTACAATCCATTGATGAAGTTATTAGCCAACGAGCATCAGGACTGAATGTCTATAAAAAAATATTCAATTTAAAGTCAAGACTGACAAGTCAGTACAATTAAGTCTTGTGTTACATGGTCCAAGAATAAATTGCTCTCTAAGATCAGGATAAAATGAATGGCCACAAAAAGAAATCTAATAGTATCTTACTATCAAACAAACATAAAAAACCCCAAAATATAAGCCATTCCAGAGTAAGCCTGCATAGTCTAACTAAGGTTACATATGGTTCTAGGGTACACATTTTGGGCCTCGTGTATACATTTATGATTAAAGCCATGGAGCATAAAACTGAAAAACAAAACAAACAAAATTCCCAAAACACTCATTTCCTAGTACTTAGATTTAAGTCAGAAACTATAAACTAGTGTATTAAGTAAATACAGAGTACTTCAATGACCACTGCTAAGTGTTATCTCACAAGACGTAAAAGTGTGTTACACAACTTCAGAATTGCTTACTTCTTATATTTAACTGATGTTTTATCTAAATAAACAGTTTTAAGACTGCTGTACAGCTTTACACCTCAGTGTGATTTTAAGTTTTCCTAATACTTTGGTTTTTCTGTTAAATCTAAAATTATAATTTGCTGTAAAATTATAATAAAATCCCAAATCATGCTAAAAATATTATCTTTTCAGTACCATACATTTTAAGTTGCAAACTAACATGATCATGGCTGCAACAGAGCTGACATACTGCTTTTATTGTTCATAGCTGAACACAATAGTTAATGAATTGGTATATCTACACAAATTTTTCTTCTTTAAAAATAATTATATATTTGTACACATCAATTTCTATTGTGGAAAGTAAGTTAACAATTACCATGTCGTTAATTTGTCCATGGTGTCCTGAGAATCTCCTGACAATCTTCCTGGTTTCTATATCCAAAACACTAATACTGAAGTCATCAGAGGCAATCGCCAGAATACCGCTGCCAAAACCAACAGCACATTTGACAATGAACATTCAAAGACAAACATCCTAACCTTGCTCAAAAAGACTTTCATCCTGAGATAATCTCCGAGAAACAGGATTGAAGTACAACTGTCCACTACTTTTACAAGAAATTTTATCAACCTAATAGACAGTTGTACTTCGAAGCACCAGAAATCTAGGTTATGTTAGTATCTTTAGGTATCTTTGGCTGCTGTCCGAGGCTTAAACGATTACAGTCAAACAAAACACATACGAAAGCTTTAGTTTCCTACCTATCTCTGTGAAGCAGAATTCCACTTGGAGAAGAAGAAAGATCAGTGGAGTGAACTAGGTCTTTCGTTTTGAATTTCCAAAATTTAACTAATCCTTCTTTTCCAGCTGTGATTGTAAGCTGGTTTAATCCATCCACTGCCACCCCTCTAATGGCCCCTTCATGTGCTAAAGGCAAAAGGAGTTGCATTTCAGAATTCAAACACACTATTCTGTAAGTATAGTAGCAGTAAGAGCAGTAAGAGTATGACAAAAATTCCAAAACTATCTAATAAACTTGTAAGATTCAAGCTCAGTTAATTTATGAGAAAACAAATCCACAAAACAACTTGCTTGCAAGTACACAGCACGCAAGAGTTACAAAGCAGCAACAAATATAGCACACAAGGATACATGACATAAAATACATATATACATAATTATTCAGACAGAGAGCATGAACACCATCACTCATGTTGATGAGCTCTGTTTGCATACACTATTATTTAATTGCCCAGTTGCAAATAACAGGATTACTGGACTACTATTTGGTTGCTGTTCTAATAAAAGGTGATATTCTTACCTCTTTCTTTGCCATAACACCCTCTGTGAAGGCCAGACTGCATATTATACACATCTACCTGCCCTGTTGACATCCCAATTACAGCAAAGTTTCCACATGTGGTAATATCAACTGCCTTTGGAGGAGAAAAAGGCAAACAAGAAAAAAGTCTTAAAGTACATTCCTCATTAGGAAAGAGGTTAAAATTAAAACTATGTATCTAAGAAATACAGTTGTTTAAATGTTTATTAAACTTCTTAAAGGAAAGCAACAAAAAATAAGCAGCTTATCATTCCGGAAAAAAAAAGAAAAACAGAGAAATGAGACTTTAAAATAAGCCAACTGGCAACAAACAATAAAGGGGACAACACAAGCTCGCAAGCATAAATAATGAAATTCTGGACTATTGACATTTAACTCCTGTAATAATTTAAGTCCTGTAACTTAAATAACCTATATTACTAAAACTGTGAATTCTCTGAATTCATTCTCTAAGATAAAAGCTAAACGTGCCTGCTACCGCTCTCCTTATATGACAGTACTGCCGATGCCCTGCCAGCACTAACGCTGCAAGTTCACACAGAGCTTAAGTCCTAAAAAACAGAGAAACAATGGTCTAGATGTTTTTGAAAAGGTAAAATCCAAAGAATCTGTTAAGAGAAACCACATATTTGCAACAGAACTTATAAATCTACCAAAGTGCTAAGCATAAGATAAAAGAAATTATCACCAAGTAAAATAATATTAACTTACAGCACAACAGCTATGGCACAGTAAATACTTGTGTTGCAAGCTCTTAAGTTACAGTAAACATCTAAATCTCTTTTAGAGAGTACTTGACTTCACTGTGTGCTTAGGTTGCAAGACATTTTAAAGGGAACACTCTGCCACATACCGGACAAATTAAAGGGAATGTGAAAATATAAGTTTCCTATTACCAAAAAAAAAAAGCAACAATTTGCCCACTAGAGCAAGCATGAGAGTTTACCGTTAGAGGCATATAATCATTTTGACACCATTAGGAGAAATTAAAGGTAAACATGGAATACTAAGTAACTGAATCATAGAACAGAACTTGCAGATCACCTGCATGTTTTAAGAAAAATGCACATTCAGCATTTTTCTTAAAACCATTCACATTGCAAAAACATAAGTAGGGCACTCTGAGCTTGAAAAAAAAATTGCAAAGTAACTAAATGAAACATCTCTAGAAAGCACTTTCTACATCTAAATTTTACTTCTATACAACCAACCAAAATGACATACGTTATAATTCCAAAGAAATACTCGCATGAAAAAAGACTTACTGTTGCATATATATCAAGAGGCTTGTAATTGTTGAATTCTTCTGGCATCAGTTTATGAGCTCCCATAGAACATCTCTGATAGTTCCATGTTGTACAGGTTATATACCCTTGATGGCAGGCAATGATACCATCCCAGTCATTCTGATGTGCTATTTCTGCAGTGCAATATACATTCATTTTAGAAACAGAAATTCTGAAGGGAAATAAACTTCTCTTACATCAAGGTAGCAGCATTTTTGAACAACTTACTCAAAACAATTTACATCAATGGTTCATTTTGGGCAGAGTCAAAGAGCTATCATTAAAAAAACATACCTGGCAAACACTAATACATATGCTGTTGTAACTGGAATTCCAAAGAAAAACAAACAATACTTTTTTAGTACTTGAAGATACATTTCATATCTATGTATACTTGAGTCAATGTGGTTTGAAGAACATATTTAAACTTAAATGAATGGTATTCAGGAATCAGTCATCCTCTATAACTAACTTTCCTCAGCAGCTTAAGATGTTCAATCCCCTATTGCTGATCCGACCAACCTGGAACAATGTGTATGACAGAATACTCACATTCCCATACTGTAGTTTTTCCAGTAAAAAGCTGGTTAAACCTAAAGCTATTTGAAAAAAATGCTCTTATTGGAAACGTAAATATATGTATATTTTATAACCACTTTATAAGAGAAGAATTTACTATGAAAAATGACATTTTAAACTGACATTCCACAGCTCACAAAGGGTCACAGAATCCCAGTCATCTCATCAGTACAGTGTGGACTTTTCAACTCACTATTTTTTTGAGGATAGAGATAACTATGAAAACATGATGAGATGTCATAAGATTACTTACCTGAAGCAAAGGCTGTAATGGGTGGAAGTGCCATTGTATCATTCTTAAGACCTTTCCTTTTTGATTTCTTTTTGTTAATTGAACCTTAAAACAAAAAAGTAAAAAAAAATCAAGAGTATTCATTTAAAATGGTCAATTCACTAAACAAAGTTTCTATAAAACTTAGAAAACTCCAGCCTACTTTTTTTTTTCTTTTTTTTGGAAACTGGCAAATATTTTGAAACTATTATTCTGTGTAACAGATCCATTAACTAACTAAACCTAAAAGTAAGCTTTTCACTACCCAATCCTCATGGTCTCTTTCCAGGTGCTTTTAACACAAGCTTCAGGTTATAATAACATATTAAAATAAACTTATGGAAATTTCCAAATAATAAATTATAGCTTCCTCATAATGTGATTTAAATTTTTGAAAATTATCAGTAATGTGAAGAGCAAGTGGATTGTGTTAGTGTCATGGATTTGTCTTTTATTCTCTTTTTTAAAACAGAAATCAAAAAAATAAAAATATATTTGTCATACTAAGACATACAGACAATGGCTAATATAGAGCGAATACTCATTCCTGAAACATGATCTGTGATCTTCACTATCTAAACATCCCTTTGTTTTATAGGAACTATCCAAACTCCTCTCTAGTAGAATATGTGACAAATCCATGAATAAGAAAGAAAAGGAAACCGATTACTATTTTAGCTTAATTGATGAGCTTCTGTGTAACAGATCTGAAGTCCAGGATGATCCATCAATGGAAAACATTTATCTCTATAGTGAAATAACATTGTTATTTCCAAGGGTTTGAAGAGTTAAGGGCATAAATACGAGTTCCTGTCATGCAGCTCATTTTTCTTCCAGGATCTGGTACTGACATCCTTAAGCAGGGATGCCACCATCAGAAATAAAGAGATGGTCATACAGGAATGACTACATAAAGCAGTATAATATATTCACCTTTTATGACCAAAAACTCAGAAATTTGAAATTCAATGTCCAAAACATGTAAGAGATGAACTAAACTACACCTGTCTTTTTGAATCTACTGAAATACCTGCATTTCCACATATATAGATATTTAAAAACAGAAGTTACCTGTTCAGTCTTTCTGAACTGTGTAAGAAACTGCCCCATAACCACGGCAATGCTTGAAATATTTTTTTTAATTAAGCTTTGTGATTAAATCCAAGGTACTGAAGTCATGAAAAATGCGTTAGTTGTGTTAATTTAGCTAATTCAATAGAAGAGAAATGGGGGAAAGGAGTTAAGCATATAAAATGAAATAAAATGTCACCTACTGTTTTACACATTCTTAACACAAAAACCACACTCAGCTTCTCCCAAAGTAAACTAAGACATCAGTTAGAGTAACTAACTAGTTTCTTTAGTTTCTCTAGTTACTCTAGCTTACTCCTAAAGCAAACTAACTTCTCAGGCTACAGAAATTAGTTTGCTTAGATATTTTAATAGGGCAAGCATATCAGAGTGTACTTTACACACATCAGGAACAATTACATTTGCTGAGCAACTGAGGTGCACAGCTCTTATGCAATAGATTTAATGAAAACAAGGCCTAATATTTTAGCACCTTTCTACATAAGTACTTCCTCAATTTCTGTCACAGCTGTTTGTACTTTCACCAACATACTTACCACGTCCTAAACTTTTATTGAATCTTTCATGAACTGTTGAAAATGACTGTAATGTTCCATCTTGACCTGATAAAATATCAGAGAGGGGAAGGGCACAAAACAAACAAACAGACGCCTTTATATTATGCACAGTCTTGCCAAACAAGAAACGTTAAGTACTCAGAAACCACAAAACTACAATAAATATTTAATAAAAATTCTGTTCCAAGGAGAAATGCAGATACACTATAAACCATGAAACTAATAAAGCTTAGATTTCTATGGCCTATATCCCATTCCCAGTATTTTGCCCCACAGAGATGATAGGGACATCTCTCCCCTATATTCTTCTTCTCCTAAGACACTTCCATTTCTCTATAGCCTACTTTAAAGTAAAGCACTTAAAATGAGTATACACAGCAAAAGCGATTCCTAAGCTTGTCACTTTGTAATTTTTTGTCACTTTGTAATTTTTGGCCTGAACTGTTATGAACTCCTTAGGATAACATAGGGCAGCTACGAAGGAGTTTGATACAACAGTAAGTGACACTAGCCATATTAATTACTTGCTATGTTTCACAAAAACATGTTATCTGTAATACATGAAGTACAAATTATTAGACAAAAAAAACCCCAAAACATTGACTTCTGCATGCTTCGCCATCCTAGTAGGAGATCAGACTGAAGAACATGAATGATTATTCATACCTGCACTAAGAATTTGCTCTCCATTTTGCCCATGGTATCTGATTTTTGTCGGAGGTGCACTATGTCCCATTCGGCTCCTCAGTAGACGACCAGTACCACCAGGTCCATCAAAAATCCACACCTGCCCCCAGAGAATGAAGAAAAATGAAGCTCCTCAACACCACAGTGACAATAACAGCTCTTGGTAGCACGGTAAACTAGCAGTCAGCAAAAGGTCCACGCATGGGCTGTGACTCTCAGCCCTGCATCTTCAGAGGTGCCAGAGCATCTGATTTTCCCCAGCTATTCATTCTGCCCCTTTACCTGAGGTTACTGGCATCAGACAACCCACAAAACAATGGTATTTCTCAGACCCAACACTTTACAGCCCTAAACCCTAACAAAATCTAAAGTATATGAATATTTGAGTTAGTGAACTAGGCTACAAATTGCTGTTCCAGAAGAGGGGATCCAGAATTTAGTTCTTCAAGGCTACCACATTCTAATCGCAGCAGAAGACCCTTAAATCGCTTCACTACAAACCAATAGAGACAGAGAGGCAGCACCTTCAGCAATCTTATTTTTCTTTCATTTTAAAAATGACTGCTTCAATCAAGACTAAATAGTCACACTTTAGAAGACCATGGGAGGGGGAAAAAAAAAAAAAAAAAAGGTAGGCAGCAACAACTTACCCTTATAGCATTATCAGCACCATTAGTAATAAGAAGTGGCTCCCCAGGGACAAACGACATACCAGCTACTGCTGTGGAATGGGCGTTTCGCATCTGACTAATTATTTTCTTCTCCTCTAGATCCCATAGTGCAATGTGTCCAACAGGGCTACCAGCTGCCATTACTGGGTGTCCATCTACTCATAAAATAAAAAAAAGCTTGTTTCTCAACTTTTAGTAAAACCTTATTCACTTCTCGTACGTTACAACCAATGCAAGAAAGTGATATATGTCACAAATGTGAAGAAAAAAAAAAAAAATCTCAAGCTAACTCTAAAGATATGTTTTAGCAAAATATTCCAGTCTTTCAAACAGAAAAGAAATAAAGGTCATTGATAATAAAAACAGGAATTCTTCATATCAGATGACACCAGGTATGTCTAACTGCAGCATTCTGATACAACAGACAAGACCCAGAATTTTGCTGCATTAAACAAACAAACAAAAAAAACGTATTCTGATTCTTTTTCCCCAAAACTTGCAAGTCTGCATGCTTCAGAATATAACATCAGTTTATAAGCTAACTCTGTTTTTAATCCTGTTAGGTTTGTGGCTCAGTATCTTGCAAAAAATTCTGAAATTGATCACATTTATTGAATTAAGTAATAATTAAAATTCACATCTCACAGGTTTTCTAATTTTTGTTCTACTTTTCTATTTCATCTAATATTAAGGAGATTAACATGTCATAACAGCTTCCATAAAGGTAAGTTAGACATCATGTCAAGGTTAAACAGTTGTCCATTTCCTATATAACTGACAAAGAATGTTTTAAATGTAAGAAAAGAAAAGGCCAGCTTCTAATTTATGATTATATACACCATGGACACCTAAAACAGACAGGCTTAGGGCTTTCTTCTTCTGTAGTGTTTCACCAGTATAGAAATAGGTCAATGGCTCATTTTAGTTATAATAAATAGTACTTTACTTAAAGCCTGAAATGAGTACATGAATTCAAAACAACTAAAATGATTCTTTTGGAAGAATAACTGTTAGGTTGTATTTCCCAAAAGTAAAGACAAGAAGAGAGACAAACAGACTGGAAGGAGAATCCATATTCTGTTAAGATATTAAAGTCTTAGTATTAGTCTCATTAATGAAAGATGAGATTCAGGATCACAATGCTGTAGAATAGGATCAGATATATATATACGAATATATGTATGTATGCACGTATATATATATATATGAATATATGTATGTGTGTGTATGTGTACATATATATATATATATATATAACTAAGCCCCAGTAATATCCATTCAGGAATAATCCAGCTATACAAAAGAATATATTAACATTTTGACTTGTCTTAATTGGAAAGACACTACTGAAAAGTAAGTCTGGGTACTAACATAGGGTGTATTGATTACTCTGCACTAACTCCTGTGGGGACAGCCCTTGGCACACTATATATACGAACTGTCCTCACTTCAATGTGAAAAAGAAGCACTATGCCTTATGCTTCCTGTGCACTGACAGTGTGCACACAAGAAAATGTTATAAAAGAAAAAGCATGGTAAAGATGCACAAACTCTCTAACTTTCTGATAACTTTTCTAGATTATTTATAGCCTTTGACAACTAAAATTCTTAACACTGCCTCCAAACTTTGGGTCTGAAATGCTTTTACCAAAGCATTACTGTATTTTAATTACATACATATTTTCACTGAAAGTGCAAAGATTTACCTGTCCGAAAAGATATTGCTGTGATGGGACCCCAGTCTTGCTGAAATTTCATCAGTGTTTCATCAAACTTAATATTATGCACAATGATGTGACCAGATACGAGACCCACTGCAACAACATCCACTGCTGGGGCCTGCAAGAAACATTGAATGGTAACTAAAGTGAAAAATAAGAAGCTACACTAGCACTGCTGGTAGGTACAAGGCAACGCATCTAGGGACAGGTCTAACAGAATTTGTTCAGAATGAACAAATAAGGTTCCTTGTAAGTCATTTATATTACCGGACTTACCATTTGATAAATCTAAACAAAAAAACACAGAGCTGCACAGTTTTGCACTTATTCTTCACAGAATAAAACCATTCTGTTTTTCAGAAGGTTGAACTTCTCAGAAAAACAGCTCACCAGTATTTCTGGTGGACCATTATACACCCATCTCACACATTCACATTTACAAGTTTTATCAAGGACAATTGCAGACCACTATGAGCCGCCATCAATGTCTGAAATGCTATCATTTAGTTTCCTTTTTATTATTATTATTATTTATAAAAATACAGTAAAAACAATTACAAAATCTCATATCAGCAAACCTAGATTTTCTAAACGTCCAAGGAAAAATACTTTTAAACAGCAAGAAACAATCAGTGTAACAAACGCCACACATCATAACACCTGCACCTTGCAAACAGATTGTTCCTGTGAAATCATTAAGTCATTCAGTGAAGAGAGATTACAGAAGTAACAGATAGCACATGGCTAAGACACAAAGTGTGATAGAATTGACAGGACTAGAGGAAAGGCCTCAAGCCTTCCAAGTCCACCTCTTCTCAATGTCTGAAAATCTACAGAGGGTTATTAACATGTATAAGCTTTATGGCTATAACATTAAACAAGAACACTTTCCCTGCTATTCTCAACCAGTTGCATAAGATAGTAAGATACCAAAAAATTACTAACTTGTTGAAGAGTCGTGACTCCTAAGCCCCATCCTGCAAATGAGTATAGAAGTTTACTGGGGAGGGTGGAAATTAAAAAAAAAAGAAAAAAAAAAAGTTAGTATCACGCATTAATGCTTTAAAATTAATAAAGTTTACATAGCTACATAATGTAAACAGGGAGAAAAACTCATTCCAAGATAGTTGCTCTGTATGCATTTATCCTCTAAGGAGACCTCTTCAGAACTTCCACTATCCACACAACAAGGTGATCCAACTTCTAGTAAGAATAAATATTTCATTTGCAGAGTAACTTCACTGCACAAAGACACTAACTGTCTTTTAAGTATACTCTTTCTTTTTTCTTTAAAAAGATAAGCGTTAACAGCCAAAATGTGATGCAAGAATAGTCACACGGTAGTCAAAGTAGTCACACAGTACTTCAGATGCCTACAAAGGGTGCAAATAAGATAATAGTATTCAAGAATAGATGCAATTAGAAAAAACTATTCCATCAGCCACAGATATAAGTTGTTATTCTTACAAGACTGACAATAACAGTCTGCTCCCTCCTCTCACTTTCCTTTCTTGCCACAGGTTATCAACCCTTTCCCCCCATTCAGCATATTTTTGTTTGTTTGTTTTGGTTTTTTTTGTTTGTTTTACTATTTTTTCTCTTGGCTAATTGTGCTCACACCTATCTGTGAAACCATGCAGAGAAAAGACACTGGAGAAATTACATAACAAGAGGGCAGCAACAATGTCCTAAGTTCTTCTTAAGGAAAAATCTAAGCTGCCCAAGAAAGGTTATTTAATGTCTCTGAAGCATTGCATCTTAGATGCTATGGCAGGCATCCAAGATTGAAACAAGAGTAGGGTGAGTACAGACATTTACTTTTTCTGTGCTTGTATTTTACATTAGGTCATTCTTATTTCCTGTATATATCCTGTGTACCGTGCATCCCCAACAAAAAATGTCAGCGGTATCACTGAAAGCATACAGCAGTTAAGAGAATACTACACTCAACTATGCAATCTGTACCAACACATATTTGCACTATGTATGTTTATATACAGCAATAGTAGATTTCCCCTGACTTTTAAGAGTTAAAAAACAGCAGATCGCAGTAAGCATGAAATACTGTCATTATGGACTTTGCTTTACTGGGATACGCTCAGGGACAACCACATGCCTACACACTTCTTAAAAAACTCTAAGTATCAGATACTAACTGGCTCCACCTTACCCGCTGCCGCTTCCTTGGACGAGCACCAACTATAAAATTAAGCTTGGAAAAGAGAATCAGAAGGCCTGAACACGCACTTAGTATCATTTTAATTATTTTCATGGGAATGCTATGCGATTCCAAGAAATAAAAAAAGATAACATAATAAAAAATTCCTGCACGTTCCCTGACATTTTGAAAGGAGAGGAAAAACAACACACAACTTGAAAGAGATCAACATTAAGGGTGCAGCAGCATTCTTGTGTTCTGGAGACGGACCAAGTGAAAACTTCTGCCAAAGGACTCACTAAAAGATTCCACATCCAAAAATTGTCATGTTTAAAAATACCAGTTGTTGCATACAAAACTATTTGGAGTACAAAGTATATCTGAGTTATTAAGAACCTTACTTGGATCTTATATTCCACAGCTGCAAGCTCCCTTGTTCACTACCAAGGAGAATTTTATTCAAATAGGTGCTTGGGTGCAGGATTGCAGAAACTGTAAAAACAGCCTTATCAAAATCCAGTCGAAGATATTCTTCTGCAAAAAAGTTACAAAAAATGTTAGTCTGGGCCACTTCTACAGATCTGCAGGCTTGTGATCCCTTGGCAAGTGCAAAATGCAGAACTGATGTTTACTCTGTATGAATCCCATAAGTGGGGTTTCTTACATGAAAGGATTAGCTAACACACAGCAGGACAGGCCACATGTGTTTGCATTATAACATCTGTTTGCCTGAAGGTATACTTTTTCCCCTATAAACCTACCGATTACAACAATGCTGTCAAAACTGTAGTGATTTATCTTTCTGAAAGATTCCTGTTCCTGCCTGAGCAAAACACCTCATCTGATCAGCATACCATTTGCCTGCAGTAGCAACTTCCAATCACTAAGGCCAGTTTGCAGCCACATATGGAGCCAGCATTGACAGTATGAGAATGCTTTCTCAAGAAAACTTAGGCCACCAACACAGGATCCCATAAGACACTTTTCAATGGCACGAGAAGGTGCTGACACAACAAACATTATTCGTAGGAACCAAATCTTAGCCAGACTAATAACACTCAAAGAATTACAGGATTTTAGGGATGATGCCAAAACTGCTGTAACACACTTTTTACCAGGAAATGGAGTTTTAAAACATAATTTCTGTAGCAGCAGACTTCTGAAGGCCCATCTGGATCTTTAGTGTCTCTAAGTGCGGTGCAGAACTGATGTATGAAAAATTATTACAGCATTACGAATTACTGTTTAAGTAACATTATTAAGTCTTCTTTTAGAGTAAACTAATCCCTAACACGCACACTAAAGAACTCTTCTTAAATTACTCAATGTTTTACAACGCAACTCAGAGACATGAGACTAGCAACAACAATAAAACGTCTCACCTTCCGATTGTATATCCCAAACAATAAGAACGTTGGTAGTATCCACAGAGATGACATGGTCACCAAAAGGCAGTAGAAGGTGTATCTTTCCCTTGTGACCTTCATAGGTATGAACTACCTAGAATTTCAAAACAGACATTTTTTCAATATAATCTGTTCAGGTAGCATAGCATGTTAGCCTACTGACTGATGGCTGCCGATACACCCTTAAAAATAACTTTAAATAAAATACAGGGAAAGATGACACATCTTTCAAAGAAAAAAATGTGTTTTCTTTCTTTTTAAAAAGTGTTTGCAAGTTACTTTAGCTAATACATAAAACACAGGTCAGACATTACAGAATTTTTCCTTACATTTTCCTATTTTAAGTTTTTATTGTTTTTTCTGCAGAACAGATTTTTTTTGTTGCTGTTGTTGTTTTGGTTTTTTTTTTCCTAAAATTTAATGTATAAAACATCCACAGAAACTTAAGTATGGAAGATTGCCTAGAAAACAAGCACTACCCATCTGTTTCATATTACACCAAGCAACAAGTTCAAAATGATATAAACCTCTTTGTTCCTGGCAAGAGCATGGAGAACATTCTCATATGAAGCAAAAACCAACATCCGGTCTGCAGCCAAACATGTAATGTCTTGTGACAAAGCATTACCTGTTAATGAAAAGAAAGGAAGGTTAAAAACGTTTCAGGTTCACAGCCAAGGAGTAAGCCCATCAATGTATTTCTCTAGCATAGCAATCCACTAAAAAAAGCTGTCTTGTTGAATAAGTTCTTAAAGAAATGTGTACATTTTACAAAAACACATCGATAAAACCGACTGCTGATCTTCTTCTGAGAAGCACTTAATAATAAAATACTTAAGTAACACTGTAAGTAAAGGCAAATATTAATTTCCTAAACTTTACAAAGAACTTATCCCAAAACAACACTTCCAAGGACAAACACACAGCCCCACAGCCTACTGGATTTGAAACAGATGATAAACAGAGAATTAGCAAATGCCTGTTACATTACGCCATTCCACAAGCCAGGAAATCACTGCCGCATCTGTTTCTTCCTCAGGACAGCAAGTGTAATAGAGAACTTACTGTTTTAAGAATAAACATAATCTCCCACCTAGTGACTGATTGAGGAAGTAAATCCACTGCTGCAATCAGCTACTGAACTAGCTCAAGTGGTAAAGAAGCATTTTATGGATTCAAGCTTCAAACTGCACTGAGACACTGATACTGTTCCATGAGATAGAAACTTCGAAGAACACTCCTACACCCTATACAGGAAAGTATAAGAATAAAAAGCACAGCATTTGGAGATGTTAAGATTGTCGGAAAAGTATCAGACCAAGAATCATCTGTATACTTTATCTCAGTCACTTGCAAACTTACATGATCACACAGGATGCATTTCAATATTGCTTTGTAACACGAATTATGTGATACAAAAATCCTATACTGCAATACATCTTCAAGGGGAAGAATTAAACAGAATAAGAAAAGCCACACTTTTAGAGGTTTCATTTTTTTTATATATGTTAGAGGTCTTCTGACAACACCTCTGAAGGGACTTATGCCTAAAAGTTGGAGTACACAAGTCTGGTACTCCACTTTAGTGGTGTGCAAGCCTGCTTAGGCTAGACAGTTACAGATTAGTCAGATTAAAATTCAGAGCACCAATCATATTACATCACTAAACTGGTAACATCACATAGGGAAGAACACCATTTATTTTTTCAACAGAGATTTTGCATTTCAGTGTCTTTATTCTTCAAAAGGCTTAAAATTTCAGAAAATATGCATCATTTTCATGACTGTATTGCCAAAACAGAACTTCTATTGATCTGTTTACAACACTAAGTTAAGCATTCACTAAGTACTTCTAAATCCAGTCTCTGTTGTGTAACAGCGACTATTCTTAAGCTTCCAGGTGCTCAGTTACCAAAAGTATCTATTTTCAAGATCTGTGCAAGAATTTTGTGGAACAGAGAAGTAAAATCCAACTTTTGAAGGCAGTGTTCACCTCACAGACCACTGGCTGGGAGGGGCCTTTGAATGTCACCTGCGCAGTACCCCACCAGCCCCGAAAGCTGGATGATCCCCACTGTCAGTGAAAGTGGCTGCTGCGGCACGCTCAGCGAGGTCCCCCACAAGGCAGATCCCACAACTGCTGCATGGCAGTTCCCTCCTGGGAAAGGTCTTTTCCCCAGCTTCCCTTCTGAAGCTGCAGCCTGCGGTTATGGCCTCTAGTTACTGTCTGCCACTATCAGCAAGGCCCCCTTTGACATCCTGGTAACTGCCCATTGGGCAGAGATGGGCTGGTTTTAGGCTCTTAGCCTTCTCTTCACAAGACCAGACAAACCAAGTTACTCCAGTTTCTCCTCACAGCCTATGTGCTGTAGGGCCCCGATCCCCTCCAGCTTCCCCATGGGGAGGGAGGTGCCAGCTGGGTGAAGTAGCCGGGCAGGGAGCGACAGCAGTCACAGATCTGCTGCCCACGCTGCTCCTGGGAGTCCGCGAACGGGGATCACCCCACCTGTCCTACGGGCTCCGGCCCCGCTCCAGCTCCAAGCAAAAACCCTCACTCCCCAGCGGAGCAGCTCAGCACTCCACAAGGCTCCTGTCTTTCGGAGGCAGTGGGATGCGCTGCCTGGAGGCTCTGCCTGGCAGCACCTGTGAGTGTTGTGGGCAGCATCTCAGGCCTCGTGCCCCAGCTGCGGGGAAGTGCCGAGCGACACAGGCGCCTCCGCGACATGTGGGACACCATGTCCAGCCAGCAGCTCCTGCTGTCTGCCCAGCAACACAGCCTGTTTCTAACCCCCTTCAATGTCTTTTCAGACTCACATCTTCCTCTTACTCCAAAGATGTCCAATAAA
>VZSV01000104.1:2457550-2472830 GCA_013398735.1 Nothocercus julius
GCACAGGCTGCCCAGAGAGGCTGTGCAGGCTCCTGCTCTGGAGATCTCCAAACCCGCCTGGCTGCCGCCCTGTGCCCCGTGCTCTGGGTGTCCCTGCTGGAGCAGGGGGCTGGACTGGATGATCTCTGGAGGTTCCTTCCAACCTCAACCAGTCTGTGATTCTGTGATATGTCAAAGTTCTGACTCCCACTCATGTAATTCATGCAATGTGCAAGTTTCCTAAATTCACTCTAATTCAGAGATGACAAAACTAGTACCCTGTAAGACAATAAGCAAAATAGGAGAGTAACTGAACAGGTGGACAAAAGGAAGGATTATTCTTTGTATATTCATATTTTATCACATTTAATTCTGATACTAATATGCAAAGAATTTCATCTCATACATTTCGAAGCACTGCAGGCAAAACTGCAAGGTAACCTCATAGATCCTAGGCTTCAAAAACAAAATCTTAGGCTGAAAGGAAAATCACAGGTATGCAAGTCACAGGTAGTTACTTTAGAAGCACGTAAAAAGGGCCCTAATTTCCAGAAATGATGCAATTTTCATTGTCTCAAAGCCACATTGCAAAACAATGCATTCAAGGCATTATTTTCAGAGCATTTATGGTAAACTGAGGAATCAAAGTGGATGAAGAATAAATCTGTGAAAAAAATGTATTTTGAGCCTGTAATCTATGTCACCATGCTACTGCGCAGCTGAGACTATGACAAGGAAGTGGGAATAAGCATCTTCAGGATAGCTGAAGAAATACTTGTGAAGCTTAAAGTGCAGGAAATGCGGACATAGTGTCATCATAACAAATCTGGGAAATGAAATAGTAAGAGTAGAAACAAATAATCAGTGAGGGTATGAGACAAATGTGCTAAACATAGTGAAAATTACCAGTTACCTAGAATGTATGTGAAAAGATATTCTTTGAATCATGCTTAGGAATCCTGATATGACCAAAACAGTAACTCAACACAATTCAGCATCTCCTCAACTGAAGAAAATGTAAGGTTAAGGGAAGTGTCGGCCAGCACTGCGATGTATCACAGCACATTTTGTGATACCATCGTATTTCAGGAATGGGCTTTTGGGAACCTAGCAAAAATGAATCATTTTTCCCCTTGGGAAATCTCATCACTGTTTTTTAAAAGTCTATTGGTTTAATCTGAACTCAGTTCCTCTTCTTCTAAATGTCATGCTCCAATATGGTAACACGACAAGGTCTGAAACAAATAAACTTTAAGAGACAAAGATCCTTTCAGGATCAAGACGAAACTGAACTATTCAACAAGTAATTGAATGATGCACTGTAACGGCACAGTACCTTCCGTCCAAAGATTTCAGGCTTCTATATTCAGGAAAACTACAGTGTCAATTAATTCTGTGAAGAGTGTGAGTTATTGCTTAGAAAATTTTGAAACAGAAAAAAACAGCAAGGGGAATGATGCCCAGGTAGGGCTCTGAGATACATACATAGCCTCCAGTACATCCTCTCAAGCACTTTGCGAGAAGCAAGATAGAGCAAGTTACTGTTGAGGTTTGATACTTGCTATTTGTGGCTTTCCAAAATTTTGCTCTTGGTACAAACTTCCATTATTTTACAGGCTCAGGCACTTTTCTACATGTTCCACTGTATTAATAATTTAATATACACTCTTATGAATAAATCCTGGAGAAATGCTATGTAGCAGAAAATTATATCCAAAGCTTATAAGGAAGAAAATAATAAATATGTTAATAGTATTTGGCAGCCTGGAGCCTGCTCAGTTATCTCCTTAAATCTAAAGAACAGATTAAAAACCATCTCCGGAAGTTGTCTGCCCATGGTTATGATATCTCTTTTTTGAAATGCAGAGACTATTTGATATGCATCTTCCCCAGTAAAGAGCAACTATCCTACCCTCATTTCTAGCTCCCACAAGAAATGTTTTGGTGTCAGGCATCTATGGCATCTCTTGCTGACAAAATGACATTTCACACTGTCAGTTACTCAGATAGAAAAGACAGTCCATTGCTGGTCTGATAAGAAAAACAGGGAGATCCTTACGAACTCTTCAACATTACTTTGATCTCTTCATAGCTTTTTTTTTTTTTTTAGATTTTAGATTCTAGCAAGTTAGTTCCTTGCAAAAAATAGTATATACTGTCCAGCCTGGTGGTCAAAAGGCAAATGGTTTTGGTGACATAAACCCTTGTACTGCTTTCCCTGAATCATAACCAAAGGTCACCTTTCTCCCTCTCTCTTTCTCTTTCTCTTTCTCTTTCTCTTTCTCTTTCTCTTTCTCTTTCTCTTTCTCTGTATATGTATATGTATATGTATATGTATATGTATATGTATATGTATATGTATATATACAGTCCTATATAAGCACACGCACACTTACATCATATATACACAGGAATCTCTTGAAGCATTCCAAGACTTTTACCATAATAGTTACCATTATAAATGTTTATGCTTTGGAGTTTTTGTAAATCTAGCCAAAGAGAAGTAACTCAGAGAGAGAATTTTTAATAATAGAGTAGGTGCAACTAATAAAGCTTCCTTTCACAACTTAAAGATGACAGGAATGTATATTCAAGGCCTATAATGTGCTACCTCAAGGCACTGATTAAGAGGAAAAAGAATTAGTGGATTAAAACCGAGGGACTACAAATTGCAGCTGGTGATCGAGAGCTGCCAACTGTGCAGGGCTTCCCTTTGCACGCAAGGGAAATGTCTCGGTGGCCAAATGTTCTTCTGTTTTGTTACCTGTAGGTGTAAAAGGTCAGCCTGTCACTCTGGCTGTAGGAAAGAGTTCTTTCCCATTGTCTTAGATCCTACGAGAAAATTTGGGCTGCGCCGTGAAGAGGCTGTATGAGAGGTCAGGTGGCAAAGAAGAAGACATGAGGCAGTCACCAGGAAAGAAATGTGTCTGAGAAGGAAGTGAGAGACGAGAGATGAGGGCTGAATGGGGAGAAGTCAAACATGGCTGCAAGGCAATGTGATTTGTCATTGCTAAACATTAGGGAATTAGCAGCTGGGGGCCTGGAGGACAAATAATTATTTTTGAATTTCAGGTTTAGAAAAAGCTGAGAGATCTTCAACAGCAGGCAACCTGCAGTTTTGTGCAGATTTATTCCAAGTTGCTTGCACTTGCCTGCAGGAGCTCCGGGTTGAAAATTATTGAATTGGTTTGGCAATTTAGGAGAGCTACAGAACATCCGGCTGTCCCATGTGATGCCTATGCACTTTAAGTGTATAACATGAATTCAGGCTTCGAGAAAGATTCAGTCTTTCTTTTACGTCTCACAACTGTGAGGAGCTGGCCATCAAATTTTTAATGTTTGAGATTAGCAATACATGCTACTGTTTAGGAGAAGCAAGCATAGCCTAAAGAAGAGAAAAGAGCACCAAGACATTCTGAACTAGATTTAGAAGAACCCATGGACACATATTTTGCTTAAATTCCACCTAAATATTAGAAAATACTTCTAGTATATTAGGAAAATTTGTGTCATCTGTGCAGCTTGTCCCTCTGAAAAATGAATCTATCTTTCTCTGTAAAGTCAAACTCTGAAAAAGTATCTGGGTGATACATCTTTCTTTCTCCTAGGTCATGAGTCAGTCAGACAGAGAGACCGACCGCTCAGTCACAACAATGGAGTAAAATGCAACAAAAGTTAACAAATACATCTACACTCCCCCAAAATGAAAATACCAGCAAATATCATAATGACACATCAAACTTTGAACAGGGAAACCTCCAGGCACAGAGAGCTACAGGTTGCGGCTCTCTGTAGATTCCGAGGACGACTGTGCTCCATCGTAGGTTCACTGCGGGCAAGTGCCGTGGTTGGTGTGTGTGGGGGCTGCTGTCATGGTGCTCTGTCACCAACCCCACAAATAATGCTCCAGACCAGATCCCCAAAACTTGAGCTAAGGGTGCTTTGATTTCACATTTCACCTTTCATTAGGGGTTGCCACAGATGTTTATTAAACGCTAGTGTCGCCATTTTTTGTATCCCAGTTTTAAAGTGTTTTATTTTTATTTCTTAGCCAGATGTAAAAACTACAAATTGTTGGCTATGGCCTATACCTATGGCCAAATTGTTGGCTATGGCCTATGAGTATTTTATAGCACATCACATTGTTTTGGCAACACAACCCGCTGTGAAAGTCTCACTGGGAAATTTTAGAAGAATTACTACTCTTATGGAACGCAACAAGAAGAAACATGCTTTTGGAGTTCCTTTAAAAAAGCTGTAATGGCAATCTCTCTACTCTTTCATGTGAAAATACAGTTGTGTAACATAACCATTACATTCACAGTAACATTTTTTTTGGCCTTTACATGAGTGAAAAGCTATTTGATTTGTTAGTTCTGGCCCCAGAAGGCTTATACCTTTTTTCTTACATGACAAAGAGAAATTATTTTTCCTTGACAGAGCACGCCCTCTCTTTTTTTCACTTGTATTATTTTAGAATACAGATATGCAAAGATGATTTAATGCTTTTTCCTCTCTTGAATGAGCTGCTGCAGTAAATTCTAACAGCATATGCAACTCTCTCTGAGAAGTCCTACCATAACATTATGTGTGTGTGTGTGTTGCATAAGGCAAGAAACTCAGAAGACCAAGTGAGTGAACTTGCCTGCTAATAGTCTGATTGCTGTAATAGTCTGAGAAAGAAGAAGAAAACTTTGTTTAATTAAATTAGCCAAAGAAAAGACAGCATAAGTATATTGACTTTTTGCTAAACAGTGTTGCAATGGAAAATAACTTGATAACAAGTTGATAGACATCAAGCAAATGCTAAGGTTTTAAGGCATTATTCATCTAATAGCATCTAATAGTAGAAGTGACTAATGATTGCTAAGGGAAATAACACCTGTCTAAAAGTATGTGATGGCAAACAATGAAATACAAGAGGCTTTACAGGCTTATTTAGACTGTTCTAACCACCAGAATTACTCATAATTGCTTTAAAGGCTACAGGGTTCAAAGGGACAAGATGAGAGAACCTCATATAAATCTCTGCAGAGAGGAAAGCAGAAAGCTGGAATCTTCCAAAGGACAGTTGTGAAATGTCACTCCAGGAAAGCTGGTATCTTTTATTCAATAATGTGTGATCTTAAGCATAATACCTTTGTGTTTCATTGCCCTGTCTGTGGAGAAACTGTCTGGAAATGTGAATAAGGGTCATATAATGGGGTATTTGTGTGGTTTGTAAGGAAAAGGTTCCTGCGATTTCCTACATGCGTCATATCTGCTCATGAAGTTTTCTGTGCTTTGACTCATATTTGACTGGTATATATCTTCTTCAGCTTTCAGGAAAATTTTCAGTAAAAGTGAGGATATATTCTTCAGGGAATATTTTTTCTCAATAATCTAGTTAATTTTATATGATGATACTATCTTAGATCCTGTCTTGGATGTAGTCCTCACTGACATCTTCTGTCAGAAAGATGAATGTTAAAATTGACTAATTTTTTCTTGGATTCCTTACTCTTGAATTACCCCCAGCTCAGTTATTGCCAGTACTTCATAGACATCTTCAGCTTTTCTCAGAGCCGAAAAATCACCACTTTTTGTTGAGTTGCTCTTCTTACTATGAAACTGCTCTAAGTAGGATGTCAGGTTTGTATGTCTCAGTTCCATCCTTGTCAAAAAAAGGAAAAAAAGGCACCGCAGCAGCATGGCCTAGCAACATGCTTGTGTTGATAACAAATACAAAAGACCTTTGAAAAAAAGTATGATTTTTAAGTAAATTTTCTCAGCTAGAACTTTACATGCACCAATACAATTGCAAGACTTTACAGTCAGCTGGCATCTCTGCCCACCTGGCATCTCTGTCCCATCACTGACAGTGGCTGCTGGCTTTTGCACATGTATATACATAAAACATGTATATATATATGTGTGTGTGTTTGTGTGTGTATATATATATATATGTAAAAACTACTCACTTGTTCTGCAAGAAAGAGGTCCTTCTGACATCTTGTTACCGTATTATAGCATGAATGACTTTCACATTAGCCTCCATGTGCTTAGTATTTTATCAGGAACAGCAAGCAACTACTGAGGATACATGCTGCTATCATGTTGGGAAACCCATGTTTTTATAGCTTCTTTTTGCCATGTTTTTATAGCTTCTTTTTGGAGTAATTTCCTTTATGTTGCTTTCATCCACACCCAAAATGTTTGTAAAAGATATTGGGAGACTGCTTGAGACCTAGTGGCAACTAAACTTTTATGGGATAGTTCTTTTGTGACAGTAGTAGTTGGCCAGCCATTGTACTGATATCCGTTGTTTTATTTTTATGTATTTTTTTGCATTGGAAACTTCTCAAGTATTGATTTCACTTGAGTATTTGCTGCTTTAGAACAAGAAGGAAAGTTGATCTGTTACTTTTAGTTAGTGACTTAAGCTTCCCCCCACCTCATTTTTTATCCTGCATTTACTTACGTTTGTTCTTTTCAAAGCAAAGCACATCATGTTGCTGCTTGGGAATGTGAAAATGGATATGCTTTCTCCCCTCTGTTCTTTCCTTTTTGCTTAAAATTCTTTGTTTCTGCTTTCACCACCCTTCAGGAGCTGACTCATTGCTGGGCTTTGACACACGAGAGTTCACAGAGCATCATGCATCTTCCAGGCTTTATTCCATCTCTCAGATTTTATTTCCTTTAAGTATTTATTGCATGTCAGGTTCCTGCCATTCCTCAGTGCTACACTAAATGCAGCCTGCAGCTCCTGCTTGGAAGTCATGCATTGGTTAGGTATCCCTGCCCAAAGGACTAGGCCCACCTAAAAATGTAGAGCAGAGAAGACACTGGGGACACCAGCCCACACAAAGCACTGAAATGCACAAGTGAATCCATCTGACAGGCACAATTACAGGGCTTAGGGAGCTGCACTGCACACTGTGGATTTGGATGCCAAAAGGCAACAAGGCAAATGAAGGCAGAGCTTCCTGGATGGAGAATGTGCTGCAGGGACAGGCGGCGAATGGCCAAGTAGGCAAAATGACTACTCTGCCTTTCTGCCACCTTCTGGGAAAGGTGGGATTGTGCGCATTTTCTAGAAAAGAGAAAACCCTGGTTCCCATCACATTTTCCTTCTAATGGGCGGAACCCTTCACGGTTCCCAGTCCTCGGCTAACCATTGCAAGGTCATGTTTTGGCTCTGCAGGAATTTGTAAACAGTTTTGTGATTTTTTTTTTTGGAAACCCTGTAGCTACATCAGCCTTTTAAATAAGGCTTCAAGTCTTCTTAAATATGCCTCTAGACAGAAGATATGATATCGTGTTGTAGACATGCAGACCTCACTTTAAAGGTGCTTAGGCCAGAATCAGTGCCCTTGATACTTGCTGAGGTGCCCAAGTTGACAGCCCACTCCCACACCTTTCTCTGTATAACAGGGAGAAACGTTCACATAGGTAACAGGGATTGCTAGTGGTCTTGCACCATAGTAATCTCTAGATGTTCTTATACTCACTTGATGCACTTCTTAAAAAAGAGATTCAGTGAAACTTCAAAGAGAATTTTCCTGCTATTTACCTTAGACTTTTAACCCCTCAGAAGTCCATGCATTCTGACCCAAAATACTTCTGTGCACCCGGGTTGTCCTGTATGCAAGACAGTAATTAGGATGACAGCAGTGCGTCTGCTCTCAAGAGGAGCCATTCGTGCTCCTGAGAGCCCCTGACTCCTCTGTGACTCACTCAGGGTCTCGAGGAAGGAGCCTGGGGTGAGGGCTGGGGAGATGCAGCTCAGGCTGAGGGCAGCTGCCACCAGGCAGCCCAGAGCCCCAGGCTAGCAAGTGACTGTGAGGTTGGACTCGCAGAGGTTTCTGATACAGACACTGCTCTGCAGGGGTGCAGGCAGCATCTCCCACCTCAGCTGTGCCGGCCACACAGGCTACGTCAGTCTGCAGGAACTTGCACTACGCAGATGATGGCCATGTTTAAATATCGTCAGCACTAGTCATTCAACCCTGGAATCACAGCTCTGGCCTAAGTAAAATACATCAAAGTGTTTCTGCAAATGTCATGGCGAAGAGAGGACAAAGCACCTGTGAGAACTGAGGGCTGGCTCCTGGTGGTCCGTGTTTTTTAATTATTATTTTTAAGTAAGTAATGACAAATGGATAGTACCATGTGGATTCATTTAATTTACATGAACATTAAAGAAACATTAGCATAAAAGCATAAAAGAAACATTATTTTTCAGCATTCAGCATAAAAGAAACATTATTTTTGGCTATACCCAGCAAGTATAATATGAGTTTCTCAGTGTGAGGCTGGCTGAGAGCTGAAGCAAGCTGTAGCTGAAGCTGATGCCACAAAAACTGTGTGGGAATTTCCTTGATAAATTCCCTAGAAATTCTCAAAATTCATCTAGACTAGGTAGCTCAGCTTGCAGACTAGCTTGATTACATAGCCTCCGTGGACCTTTGTCAGCTTAAGCTTTCTATGAGCCTGCTTCAACACCAAAAACTGTAATAAGGAAGCAAAACCTGTAATTGTAAGACTAGGAAAAACTAAACCAAACCAAAGCAAACCAAACCAAAAAGCAAATATAATAAAAAACACTCCCCACAATTGTTAATAAAATTTCTTCTTTGTAAGTATTAATTACAGATCTGCATATAAGCATCTTTTATCAGACAGGATCACGACAAAAAAAGTCTATCCCTGAGTACACCTGCCAATATCCCTGATTTTCCTGTGATTAGTATTAGATATATTTAATAAAACTACTATTATTTTTGTCACAGTAAAAAAGAAAAAAAAAATCCAGTAAAAAAGAAACCACAGTATAGAAAGTAGCATATGAATCATTCTTTGTTTTGATTCATATTTTCTCTGGTCTTTGTATTAGTTGCAGAGGATCTGTTCAGTTTTCAGGCTCCTTAGGTGGTGATTAACAATTATAAAGACTAAGCCACAGCTAGTCTTACAGCGTGAATCACAAATATAATTCGTGTATAATGGCAATGCTTAACTTGCCAGATTTGCAAATTTTCAATTCTGGCATTGCTTTTTTTAGTAAGCCTTTGTGTGAAGGTCCTTCTGGAAGCTGAAACCACTTAAAGACAGGACTAAAAATAGCCTCACTTAAATTTCTGTTTATTGCAAGAGAGGACCAGTCCAACATTGAAACATAAGCCAAGATCCAGCACAGACCAAGATGTAAAACAGGACACAGGAAGAATTCAATGCCTAGAGACGGTGAAAATGGGGACCCTTGCCCTTGTGCGGATGGTATCTCAGCCCTGTAAGCCCCTTCTCAGTTGTGCTCCACTAGCCTGGTAAGGGCTCATCTGCCCTTGGAGGCTTCGGGACGAATTTGTGCCCAAACCTCCCCATGAGCCAGAGAAGAGATGTTCTCGCCGTCAGATCCCCTGAGAGACTGGGGCTGATTAGCACCATTGTTTGCAGCAGGTGGGTTGAGATGAGAAATAAGGAAGTTTTACAAGGAGTTCCGTTCCATACATTTCTTGCAAGAATTCTTCAGTTCAAATATGCACAGAATGACTTGCAAAAGGTTTCTTTTTGAAACAAAATTCCAAGGAGAAATCTAAGAAGTCCTAGAAGCTTGACTAATTTTTAAATTTTATACATATTTTTAAAACATATATTTTTAAGTGTTTCTGTTTGGTTTTATCTATTTAGGACACTTTCAGTACAAGTTTTCCAGGAAAAGCTTCTGAGATAAATTTTTGACTTGATAAATCAGAAAATTATATGTTTCTTATATAGACAAGTTCATCAGTTTCCTAAGGCTATATTTAAAGGGCAGATGACATAGAACTCCTCAGTATAATAGTTTTGATTTTCTAAGACATCTGACACGTTCTAGTTTCCTCCTCCTCTGTGCTAACAGACTTACCATGTTAGCACTATACTAATTGGCACAGATGACACTAAGTAAACTACAACCTGGAATTGCCCTGATGAAAAGTTTTGACTCAGTGTCCTGACTCTTTTTTTCTTTTCATCCAAAGCTATTCAGTATTTTTAGCAAAAGCCTGGGCAAATTTGCAGAACCATCCTGGCAAGATGTTAGGACGGCTGAGGATCGGTAAGCAATCAGAAGGCTGCACGCTGCTTCACAGCTGGTATCATTTCAACAGTTTCCATTTGGGTATCGACAAAAAGAAAGTTACAAAATGAAATGCAGCTATGAATGACTTTCAGAAAGGGAATTATGCGGTACTGGTGACGCCGCGGGGAGGAGGTGCCTCAACAGCACAAACCCCAGCTGCAGCACCAGGGTAATTATGGGGAACCCATGGGTGCTTTAGTAGGAGCACAAAGATGGAGAGTGGAATATAGTTCTTGTGTCACTGCTTCCTATCAGCACTGTCTGCTTGGCAGGGAGAGACTTTCAAAACTCTGTTGAACTCGTCTGTGAAAGGGCTAGAGTGTGAAAGTCACCACCCACAAATCTCAAAAAGCAGCAATTAATTAGTGCTATGTCATGGAGTTCTCAATTTTGTATTCTTTCCAAAAAGACATGCTACCTCTGAAATCTAATACGTGAGACTGAAGAATGACATAACCAAGACTGCTTCTGCAGGCATATTTTGGTGTTAAATTACATTCATAAATCTGTTATTCTGACAGATTTATACACAGGTTGTACTATTAATCCTCCCATATGTTCTTTTCATAGAGTCTGAGCCAAAACTTACATGAACTGTGTTTTTTTTCCCCATTGATGTCAAAGGGACTTTTGGATCGGGCTATAGGAATTGTAGATATTAGGGCAAGCAGCAAGATCTGAAAGGTTAAGAATGTTTCGAAAATATTTAACTTTTTCCTTCAGGGTTCCACATCCTTTGTCCAAAGGTTTCTTTGACTGAGGATGCTTCAGACTTTTTTTTTTTTTTTTTTTCTTTAGTTGTTGTGTGGCTGGGGTTGTTTGTTTATTTGTTTTCTCTTTATTCGTCATTGCATTCACATAAAGAAATTGCTCCCAAGAATGTAATTGGCTTGCTTACTGGTTTGATAAAATGCTATCCTACATGATTTCTAGAGAGAAACTTTCTTTCCTTAAGATGACTTGTCTTATTAAGCTCACAAATGATTCAAGGAAGAGCTTTTAAAGTAGTGATTTTGGTGATCATTAAAGGGGATAAAACCTGAATGCTCAAACATTTATTAGTAAATAGATGTTAGGGTTCTGAACCCTAACAATCACATTTTCCACTGGTGAATGCATTTTTCTGGATTAGACACCATGGGTAGGCTATGCAAATTCCTTTTGTGCTCCCATGATTGCCAATAATACTTAAAAATGCTCTGTCTTTCATATCAGAATAGTAAATGTAAATAACTCTAAGAACTATGTAAATAGCTCAAAAGGAAAATGGAAATTCAGAGTTTAATGTTCTGTTTCCGTATCTTAAGTACTCTTTCAGTGCTGTAAGTGTTGTTTTGTTAACTTTAACAACTTAGCTTCATTATAGAGGATTTATCTGAAATTGATGCACCTATTAATTTGAAACTGTTACAAAAAACATTCCCAGCAAACCATGGAAGCTGTAGGACAGCCATAATTTTAAGAGTTTGTTCATGTGAATTTTGATATATGTTTTAATTTAAACATTTCACAAAACCATTGTCTTTTAGAAATCCTGCTGACTTTATCTCATCCTTACAAATTTGTACTTGAGATGTCTGAGCTTCACCTGTTTTCTGTATGAACTGGGAAAAATAATGTAAAATCAGAAAAGCAATATATAAGCCATAGTTGAAATTCCACATATTCTTGGGCAATTTTTCCCTTTTCCATTAAAGATCAGAACGGTTTCATTCTTTTCAGCCTTTTGTTTCATTCAATGAGTTTTGGGGGTGTTTTTTGTATGGTGGGGAGGAAGACACAGGACCACAAAAAGACCAGTTTGAGAAACATGACAACTAACTAAGGATGTTACAGAAGATGAATTCTTGTAAAAGAAAAAAAACTACATATACAGAGGAAAAGGAAGACACACAGGTCAATACTGACTATATAAACCTTACTGGTCTTGCATTGCTCTCACTTGAACAGAGAAAAGCTGCTCAAGTATTAGAAGTGCCACAAGATGGGCTAAGGAAGAGGAAGAGAACCACCCAACAAGCAATCTGCCTGAATATTTTCAGGGGGTGCAGAACTATAGCAACACACCACAAGGCAGTCTATGGTTAATCAAAACAACATTGTGGTTGTGCCTCAGTATCTCCCTAGCACCTTGTTCTTCAGCAAAAGAGTTATTTTGCTGGAGAAGGCATATTTGAACTTAGTTCAACCCACCACAGTGGAAAATAATAGTCTTATTTCTGTATAAAATGGGGTTTAATACCAGCTTTAGAGATTTAAGGATTTAAGTTTGCTGATGCAGGGGACACCAGCTAGCCGAGATGGTCAGTCTTTCCCATGGCAAGTGAGGACATCCTGATAGTCTGAACGCCAGCAAGATATCCTTTCTAATCCTCCCATGTTGCTCCAGCTGCACATCACCGAAAAGTTTAGCTGCTGTTTGCGTGGCAGAGGAGGGCAGAAACAGGAAATTTTTCTTGATAGTGTGCTTTTCCTAGACTTGCCTTTTGCTTTCCTTTGCAATACAAAACTTGGCAAGCAGGAACAGCATTCAGACGTCCCACTTTTGTCAATGATGACTTGTCCTTGTTCATGAGGGTTGTAAAGATACTGCATTGTGTGGTGCTGTTTGGGCCCAACACCTGGCTCCTCCACTCCCAGAAGATATTTTTTTAGTCTTCTCGATGCCTTTGGCCTTCACATGCTCAGTGACTGTGGTTTCTGAAGGTTAATAATAACGTATTATGCTAAATTTTGCATCCTGTCCTAAAGTTTGCCAGATTAAAGATGAAAGATGAAATTAATGAAGATGCCTCACCCTGACACTATAATATTTTTAAGGTAAATATTACTCTATTTTACTCTCTTCTCAGACTATGGCTACATATAGTCTGAGAAAAACCAGTATGGCAGTGAATTATGGAAATACAGTCCTGTTGTGGGGTGACTTAGACTGTTGTCTTTGCCCTAAGGTGGAATTGACCAAAGTGATCATTCAAAACATCTAAGCTTTTTTTAAAAACTGCCGGTGGTGGAGACTGCACAGCCCTCCCCAGGCAGCCTTCCCCAGGCTTCAAAATACTTTGGATTAAAAAATTGCTTTCCAAAGCCTCAAACATTCCACTTGGTGATCTAAGCCCATCATTTTTCAAAGCTCCCAATACAGATATTCAGACAGAATTCATAGAATTTTAGCTGCTTTTTATAGAAGACATTCTCATGTTTCTCCTTTCTCTTTGCTAGACAGGACAACCTTTCATCAAAGATACTTTCTGGATGCTAAGTCCTTTAATTTGTCCTTACAGGGTTAGGTTTCCTAAACTTACAATAACTCCTACTATTTCCCTCTGGAGAGCTGCTAAATATTTTTTTCTTAAGATTTTGCAACGATTTTAAGAAAAATTTCAAACTGCATGTATTATGCAATTGAAAGCATTATGTGAGTTTGTCCACAATAGATATGGCACAACCGAATAAATACAAATTTAAAATTCTACTCTTTGAGCCAACAGCTTTATAGTCAGCTAATTTTCGTTACTAGCTTTTGCCCACAGCCAGCCCTAACATTTATTTTGAGGAGCTGCTGAGAAGCATGCTTCCCAGTGCTATGGTTTGATGTACATGAGATCATGAGATGAGAAGTCCTGGCTTGCCTCCTTTTTGGCATTCAAGACATAGCTGTTTTTTTAATTGGGGAACCTTTTTTTTTTTTTTTTTTTTAATTATGAGTACTCAGCATCAGTGGTCCTTTTTATTTTATTCTAACATTTTTCCATTCCTGATTTGCCCTGCTTTTTTTCACATTACTTTCTGTGACATGGAAGAATGAATAGAGAAAAAAAAAATCATGAAAACTCTTCAAATTATGTATCTATCAAAAATCATTTATTGATTAAAATATATTCCTGATGCCTTTCTAAGTGCATAGACATTCCTAGAAAAACTCTTAACATAAAAAAGATTTAAGAACTAAGAAATTCTTGCTTCTTAATTATTCCTTGAAGTCTTGATTCTTGTTTAGACTGGTGTAGTGTAAGGATCTTTGAAGAACTCATTTATAAGTGAGACCCATTGGAGCTAGGATTTGAATTAAGCCACTCAGAAAAAAGTGTGTACATGACATGGGGGAAATAAAGGGAATTTTAGATACTAATTTATATTTTTAATAAGTCTAAAATAGGAGTGGATTTGTCATCCTTTGGTTAAAGTTTCTGACTAAGTGAAATCTGATAAAGGGAGTTATTCTAATGATGACTGGAAGTAAACCTCAAAGGTATCTGCTGGAGCTGTCCAAAGGCAAGGCTGAAAGCAGGAAATTTCTAAACGAAACAAAGACATAAGGTGTACTGAAACTGAGTATTGAGAAATATTAGTACTGAATCATGTACCTTTCCAGTTTCTGTTTTTTGTTGTTGTTGTTAAAAGATTATTCCAATTAATTTGCCAAATGGTACAGAAAGCAAACTGAATTCCACTGTTTTTGGGACTGCTCAGAACCTTATATATGAAAAAAAACAATGACATTAACTCTATGTGCATGAAACTATATTAATCAATATTTCTTTAAAAGACTCATGTACATAAAAACAAACAGTTTGGATTGTTTGGATTTCATTTTATACCTTGTCCTGGATTTAAATTCTTTACATATGACTAGATCTACAGTTTCTACCAGATAGAAACCGAGCTTCTAAAGTAAATGAAAATGTGTACACTGTGAACGTCTCTTCAGATGAAAATATTTCTTTTTGGCTAAAAGTCAGCTTTTGAAAAAAAAATCCTGATTTTCTTACATTATCAGTTTGGAGTTTTTCTAAGGAAAAACCTACTTATGACAAAAGCATTCATGTGTGTGTGTGTGTATATAAATATGCATTATATATGTGTGTATATATCACAGAATCACAGACTGGTTGAGGCTGGAAGGGACCTCTAGAGATCATCCAGTCCAACCCCCCTGCTCCAGCAGGGACACCCAGAGCACGGGGCACAGGGCGGCAGCCGGGCGGGTTTGAAGATCTCCAGAGCAGGAGCCTCCACAGCCTCTCTGGGCAGCCTGTGCCAGGGCTCTGGCACCCGCACAGCAAAGAAGCTCTGCCTCACATGGACATGGAACTGCCTGGGTTTCAACCTGTACCCATTACCCCTTGTCCTGTCACTGGCCACCACCGAGAAGACTTTGGCCCCACCTGCTTTACATTCTCCCCTTAGGTACTTGTA
>VZSV01000104.1:2493366-2508415 GCA_013398735.1 Nothocercus julius
AAAAAATATTTCAAATAGACTGATATACAAGTCTTTGAAGCTCATTTATCTGAATAATTAAGAGAAGATCCATTTTCTTCTGTGAATTCACTAATGCAGAATTTAAATTACTGCTTCTTTAAGATAAAGTTTCATTTGTCACACCTGATGATAAAAAAAGACTTTTTGCAAGTACTCCATGGCATGCAACGAGCAGCATTCTGCACACTGCTGGGTACCTAGAATGATCTTCAGTTATGTGCTTGTGTAACATATGTGAAATTCTGTATTTCACAGCTAAGAACACACAGAAGAAAATACAACACATGGAGCATAGATGACAGATTTCACGGTAAAGACATACAGGACAAAAAAAAATAGAAAATGCAGATATAGCAAGAAAGAGAAGAGAGAGGGTGGAAGAGAAGCAGGTGGAAAACATGAACCAGACAGAGCATGGACAAGCTGGGGTCTACCCAGCTACAAAAGGGTTAAGTAAAGAAAAAAGAAATAGAAGATAAAACTGGGTAGAAAATAGAGGAACCCTAGAAAAAGAGGGAGAAAGAAAGTCTCTACTTTGTTAGAAGCATCAGCTTGGTCAAGGAGCATTCCTTTAAAAGAAGGAATACTTGAAATCCAGTTCAGCAAGTCAGAGGCTTAACACAAGGAGATTTTCCTGGGCTTAGTTGAAAGGTTCAAAATCGAGGCAAATTCGAACTTTTGTTTAAAAAACATAAGCTGTTGACTAAATACTATACCATGCCACAGTAGGCAGAATGCCTGCTCACAGCCATCCTATACTTCCATGAAAACAGAAAATAAAGTTCACTTTCATAGAGAAGAACACAGGCAGCACACTACAAGTGAGCGTGTATGAGTAGCATATGGAGAACATGGGTGAAAATCTGACTCTGGCAGGTAGGTAGGAAGGACAAGGGGAGGAAAATTTAGGATTTGTGCAAATTGGAGAAAAAGCATACTCTCATTCCTCAGAAAGATCTGTTGCACTGCCAAAGCAAAGTCTGCACACTCCACTCACTCCCCACCTCACTTTGCAGCATGATCAGGAAAACCATCCTACCACCTAAGATCACTCAGTGATTATTAAAACTGGAATAATTTACCTGGATAACTCCTGTAGAATATGCTCTCAGCATATTCAATAGCTACTTTTCTAATCTGTAGGAGCTGAGAGCATATTCTACAGGAGTTATCCAGGTAAACTGAAGCCAAATAGGACACGAGGTGTTTACTTACTTTGTAAGATTAAGAGGCTTTAAAAACACGATGATTAGCTGATTTTTATTAACAAATTATTGTAGCCAACTGAGTGCTATTCAGCACACTTCAAAACACGCCAGAATGATTATGCAACTACATCATGATTACACAACTGCCTGTTTGCCAGATTTCCCTTTGCAATATAAAGAAAATAACTTAAATAGGCCTGCAATTCTTTAAGTTACTGAAACACAATTAGCTACAGGAGAAGCTGCATCCTCCCTTCCTGCTACTGTGCTCTAATGACTATTAGCTACATGTGCCTCCTGGTCAAAGTGCTCACCTCAGCGTCTACTTGCATAGTTTCAAGCATTCTACTACAGTGTTACAGTGGTATTTTTTTTTTTTTTTCTCCTCCTGCCTCATTTTGCTTATTCAAAGTTAGGCCACAGTTAAGTGTCTCTGGAAAGCCTGCCTGTGCTTGTATTTTCCATCAGGTTTAGACTGCTTTTTGTACCCGTAAAGACTTTTAAAACATGAGTGGTCTGTTCAGACCTCAAATGCATTACACAGATTTTGAATGGCACTGAATAGAGCCATCAGCAGCCCGAAGCCAGGAGATAAGGCAGCTCTGCACATTGGTGTTTCTGGAGCAAGGCCTTCGGCAGTAGCACACACTTCCTACATATAATGCCTAAAAGCTCGCATAGCACATACATAAATTGAGTAGTCTGATTCAGGAAGCAAAAAGCAGGGTGTGTTATGTTCAACATTGCAGGAATGAACAAATTTACTCTTTTTTTTTTTTTTTTTTTTTTTTTGGACGTGCTGAAAGATCAAGAATCAGGAACATCAATGTTTAAGCCTGTTGCCACTAGAAACTTAGACTCTGCAAGGACACGAGGATCATACATGAGAAGAGGATGAAATCCAGCCAAGAGGTCTTTTTGCTCAGAACTAATGCCAAGCTGCAGACTGCAGAACAACGGCAAGCCTCATAATTACACACAGCTCATGCGTCCTTGCCCATATATTGCTTCGCTGGGTGCAGGTCACATTCCTTCCCAACAGTTAGCACCAGTCTCCTCTCGTTTTGAATTCCTCACCCAAATCAAGCTGCCACAGGCAATATGATCTGTAGCCAACTTACTCGCATGTTGAATAAAAAACCCTATAGCCTGCAGTATAGGCTATAGGCTGCTATACTGTTGCAGGGCGGTCACCTTCACATCCACTGAAAGGGTGCACTGATTTGAAAGCAAGATGCAGATGCTTCATTTTTTCATATTGAAAAATGAATTAAAAGAATAACTGACTTTTCACTTGAGTTAGTTTAGGAATGCCAGGAGGAAATAAAAATGCTGAGGTTCAAATATTTTGTGATTTTTACTTATCTTTAAAATATTTTTTAAAGACTGAAATAGACTTCTCAATGAGATCCCTCATGAACATAAACATGTGGGTGTTTCTACTTTTTTATTAATTTGGCCGAATTGAAAACCTTAATCATTGATTGTCACAAATGTTCATTTTGGGGTGATTTCTAAATTCCATTTTTGACATTCTGTATTTCTCTCCCTCATATTTTGCTAAATTCACGTTGTTCACATCTGTCAAACTCCCCAGGAAAAGGCTGAAGGTAAAGAGATGGTGATCTTTACATCATCCAGAAAACTCTCTAAAATACAGTTTTATTTAACTCTTTTAAATCAGTAGATTTACTTAGTTCTTCATTAAATAAAAATACTACTTTCTTATGCTTTCCCTGGGGATTTTCAAGACATCTTCTAGAACAAAACTAGGCAAAGTTCACTCACTTTTCACTACCACTCTCTCTTTCCTAACATGTGAAGGAATACTGCTTTTATATGTTGCCTTCTAACCCCTTGTTCACATACTAAGTCCAAAAGTTAGTATGTGATTTCTCCTTTTCGAGGTTTAGAGAAGCAGCTATTTCTTCACTTATTGCTCATGTTAGTGACTGAAGGACTGCATCCATCTGCCCGATCTCAGATGAAACAAAGTAGCTAAAATGACATAAGCTTACTTGTCTTTCACTTTTAACTTGCAGCTAGACTGAGAAAGGCTAAGGAAAGCATAGTACCAGTTGATATCGAGTGTTACTAATTGCCTTTTTTTTCAGATCTGTATGCAGACAAAACAAATAAGCAAAACCTCCCACAAAGGAAAGTTTAAACTCAAGAATTAGAGAGAAACCAGATCAACTCATGAGAAGCAAAGCAGAATTTGAAAAAGTAAAAGAACAGCTGATAACCTGCTGAAGAATAGCGGTTCTCCATGAGTTAAACTACCCACATCAACACTGTATTTTCTTTCCAAAAGCTCTAGTCTAACCGAGCCAAAAGTTAAGTCTCACCTATGGGGAACTTTGCAAGACAACATGGCCAGACAGCTGCAATGATTTCCATCAGCCCTAACCTCTGCCTCCTGCCTGGTCCACTGCAAGGTGCTTCACATGAAAGCTTGCCTTTAATTCTTTGCTGGGTAGGAACATCAGCCAACTCTCGCTTTGGTAAGATTTATCAGTCATTTAAAAAAAAAAAAAAAAAAAATCCCCCAAACCAGAAACAAACCAAACCACTAAACAGATTAAGTTTGTATTAGGAATAATGGCGTATATGAAAACTTATTCATATTCCTGAAAATTCTAAAACTTAACATTCTAAGCAATGAAGGATTTGATTTTACACATTTCTTCTCACTGACATAGCCTATTGAAATCACCTATTGATTAGTAAATAAAATTGAGATAAAGTTTGCCTGCCTGGTCTCTTAAGTCTAAATTAATATCTAAACAAAAATAGAAATTCACATACAGAAGACCTGTAAATCAAAGGTAAACCTTTGATTCCACTTGCATGGGTAAAAATTGCAACTTTACACACAGCAAAAGTTTCTTTTTTGGAAAGCAGAACAAGCAAATGTGAACATTCAAAACACATTCATTCTAATTGATGCAAGGCGACCAAAAATAATAGCCTAGAGCAAATTGCTTCCCCAACACAGAAAAACTGCTGTAAGCTGACAGCATTCCCTCAGACACTGCTTAGAGGTATCAAGTAAAAGTGTGGCAAAGCACAGAATTGGGAAACTCTTGGCAAGGAAAGCTAGAGTAAGTGTTCCATACAAGCCAATATGGTTACACAATATATAACAGGAGTTCTAAGGAGTTTATGCCCTCCATTTTGTAAGGAAAATATCTTTTTTCCTTAAAAACTCATTCCTAGAAAAAATATTCTCAGCTGGCTTCACTAATATATATGGAATCACTTGCCTCTAAAATGCAGTTAGTTAACTATTTCAAAGCAAATACGATCGAATAGCAGGTTTCAACTGAATTTAAACACCTCTGAAATAAAGCTTTTGTATGTATTAAAAGACAGAATTAAAAGCCTGACTAGACAGACCTCCAGACAATCTGATCTGATCCGATTTGGACCAGATGACTTACTAAGGTCCCTTTCAACACAGGCAATCCTCCAATATGAATCACTGCATACTTACAGAAATGTTTCATGGTTAAAATGTTTCATGGCTTTAAAAATACAAATACAAAACAGTATTTTACCCGCATTCCTGAACATTGCTTAATTTGACATGCTGTAGCACTCCAAAGATTTAAGAATTTAAAAGCTGCTACTGAAAAAAAAAATCTATACAATAAAATACTGTGTAGACCAGGACTCCTCTATATGCTTCTTCAGTGAATTATTTCTCAAAAGTATTTACATTGTATTTTACTTTATTTGATTGATTCCATTCTATACACTAAACTTGTAATTTACAGTATTTTGAAATAAAAACAGTTCCCCAAATCACTATACTTGCCATTCTAACACTTATTTAAAACACATGAAAGCTTGTTTAATGATAGCAAAGCAGACCTTCAAATGATACAGTCAGAAGGTATGAATAGCAACACCTTTCATTAATTTTCATTTACGGAAAGCAGTCATGGCAGACTACTATACAATGCTTAAGACTAGTTAAATGCACATCAATTTACAGTATTCACAGAGATAAAGATTTACCACACAGAAGTGTGAAAAAGACAGCCTTCTATATAAAAGTGACTTTCCATATACTTGTTTTACTTGCTAAAATCATTTTCCCTCCCCAAGCTTTCATTATATTTACTGATGAAACCAAGAATTTGGCACCTGCATCAAAGTTCAGAACGATCACAATTCATTTTCAGAGTGAAAGCCTCGATTTACTAGGGAAAGAGGACAAAAAGTAGTACATTTCAGTAGTCCGCTTACATGTTAACAGACTTAATTCTGCTTCACAAAATATTCAATCGAACAGAGACTGTAAACAAAGGACACTGGTGCTAAATCATAAGTGGAAGTTACACGTATAGTTGTTCAATATACGTACACATACCTCTTCAATCTAACAAAAGTGAAACTTGAGAAAAGGTCAATTAAACTTTTATGCTTTCAGCTTTTAGTTTAAACAATGATACTAAATATATCTGCATGATTATTTTACTCTTACACAATATATCAAGGTAAAACTAAACTCTCAAGTCCTGAGTGGAAAGCTGACTAAAAATGGTCACATTACACATTCACACAACCAGCTTCTAACTTGCTTTACTCATATGCATCGGTTATTGTAAGACTGCTAACAAACATTAAGTCTCTGCATTCTGTTCAACTCTACTCAAAACCAAGTTTTGGCTATGGAGTATTTTGTTGAAAGCAAATAACTTTACCTCATCTTCTCCTGCCACACTGTAGCAGTTAAAGCAAGAAAAATCTTCTATGTACTTGTAAATTATGGCATTTACATCTTGTCAAGTTTTATGGTTTCCATTTTCCTCACAGTTTCATTAATAGTGAAGGTGAAACATTTTTAAAAGATCAGGACACCCATCACTCTGCCACTTCCAGGTTCTTACAATTCATGAAAACAAATCCTTCCAGACTGCCTAGCCTGTGCTTTTATAAAGCACAGATGAAAACTTCATATCCATTCACTGGCAAGAGGAAAGCTAAAATCTCATTACAACCAGAATCTGATTCCTTTCTGTATGACCAGACATACTATTCAATTGGTGTTTATCCTTTGAAATTTAAGTAGTACTTTTGACTGACATTGAGGAATTTAAATTCCAATTTTTAAAACAAGTTTTTTAACAGTGTAGATAGAATCTATAGAGCACATTCTTCAGTGTCATTTCTATGCCACTTTTAACGATAACTAGACAGGTAAACAGCTAGATCACTGTACTAAATCCACACCTGAACAAATTAAGAAACATTTTGAAGCAGCGCTGAGTAAAGAATTTTAGTGAGTTGCAGGACAGCTACATGCACAGTATACTGTACTATCACAGCTCCAAATCCTTTATAAAAACCTAGCATTCCCTCTTCCCGTTTTATAGTATTTATGCAGTCTCTCATGCCCTCGTACTGAGTATTGATGGGAAGCACTTCATAGCCAAGGTCTGTATTGTCAATTATTGTGCGGGTCCCTTGAATATGAAGGCGATGTAAAACCGTCTCAAGTGGGTAAAGCATGACATCAGCACAAAGGCTAGCAGCAAAGCTAGCAATAAGTTCTGGAAAATAGGCATCCAGCATGCTCTGCGCAGAAGTGGAGCTCTCTGTTGAGAGGTTGTGGGAATTCTGCCTTTTCAGAACAAACAGCACAAGCTTCTGGATGATGGAACTGATGACGTAGTGAAGAACTCCGTGTAGAGCCGTTGGAAAAGTCAACACCATCAGAGGAAGAAGACGCTTGCTATGGGGTACTCCCATGCCTACAACTCTGCCGATCCCTTCTTTCACACAGTCCAAAATTCCAGGATTATCTCGAATGATTTCACTCTACAAGCATAAGGGAATAGTTACAACCTGTGCCAACTCATTTCTCGGCCGTACTGACACCCACTTTAGCATGCTCTTTGCTACAGTTCAACTTTTTAACTCTTAATAGGTAAGTTACCTATTTAAGAATACAAATGCTAGGAACCACTTATCCAGTCTAAAATCTATCTTGTCTTTTAAGGGTTTTTACTGAATTCTTTGATACGGATAACAAAGATTTCCATAACTAAACTTGATTTTAATATTTATTTTTACTTGAAATTGAGTAGGTTCAGTTATTTTCATTCCATTCTTAGTATCTAAAATAACACTCTTTACCCATGCTACCTCTTTCAAAAGAGATTTTTTTTTCATATAATGAAAATAAAGAATTCATGTAGTAATTCTCTTACTGTTGTATACCACCTATGGCTACAGAACCAAGGCATTTTTTCCCATCATGTTTATACAGACTTAATGTTTCATCATCACTATTACATCCACACTTAATTTGGGAGTTCTGAGTGCCCAAGTCTTTAGGTGCCTATCAGCTGGGTCCCTACCACATGTCAGGAGGAGACCATAACATTCCCCATCCTCAGGGATATGACCTACCAAGTCTTTTACAACAGAAGAGAAATTGGTTCAAATACTTGAAATTATTTTGCTGTTTCTCTCTCGTATCATTACAGACCTGGCACTTTAATGCTAAACTTACTTTTGTCAAACATGCCACCGTGTGGTCACCACATGCTGATGTGACAACTACATCCAAGTAACTATAAGCAGCAGAAGTTTGAAGCATACTTACAGAAATGTATGCATATATGAATTATATATAAGAAGTATCTAAATAACATTGTTGAACAGTATATCTCACCAGAATTAAGATATTCAAATAAAGTCAGTACAAAAAAAACCTACTTGCAACCGCACAATCTTTATAGTTTTTAGTTGTCTTCTTGCACTACAGGAATATAATGCAAAGTAAATGTACAGGAGCACAGATCTGGTAAGTCAAGCTGCTCCCCTGCATCCGTTAATATAGCATAATAAAGTCTTGACAAATGCTCACATTACTTCTCTTGTGTTTCTAATAGGAGTTTATGATGATGTTTTCAGGAACTGGAACTCCTCATTTCATGACGCTTATTTATATTCAGTAGAATTCAGCACGTAGCTGAGCTTACCACGTACCACGTCCACTGTTACTGTCTGTAGCCTAAAACCCTCTAAATTCTCATTGGGATCACTTTCCTAAGTTTACAAACATGGTCACCTCTTCAAAAGCCTGGAGGAGAGGCTACTGCTTTCTTTTTTTTTTGTTTTTTGTTTTTTGTTTTTTGAGATTGTTCATTTTTAAATTAGGCTGCTACTTAGCATAAATAACTTACTTTGAAGATGTCCTCTTCTAAATTATGTCCTCTTCTACCATTTCCAACACCACAGCTAACATTCTCTCAGGCAAATATATGCAATAAAAATACTTGAACAAAACACCCCCTCCTGTTGCCAGAAAAACAATTCAAATGGCTGAAAGATGATTTGAAACATAGTGCTACGGGTTACTTTGTGCAGTTACAAAGCAAGTTAAGATACATCCTAATGATGTACACAGATTTTCCTGAAACTTATTTTCACATCAAAGGAAGAACTAGATTAAAATTTAAAAGCAGAAGGATGGCAAGATGAAAGCAGCCTTAAAATGGCAGAGTTCCATATTTTAACAAAACAAAGCTGAATTATTACAAAACCTTAGTAATTCTTACAAGGAGAAAGTCACTACAATAATTTTTCTGGAGCCTATAAAAACCTTTACAGGACAAAGGTAACTCTTACAATTTATCTGCTATAGAACACACAGAAGTAACTTGCTCCCATTTTACAGATAATGTATTCCGACTCTATTAAATGACATTTCTTATCTTAAGTTTCTACTTAAAATAGTAGAACTAATACACCCACTGTAATGGATGCGTTTCTCTCTGAATTAACAAGTCATGCAATCCCAAGCAAAATAACCGTAACTATTGCAACATATAACTGACAAAGACAAAGACTCAATCTAACTTATATAAAAAAGAATCATATCATATAAATATTGTAAAAACATTTAAGTTACCTGCACAGTTTCAATCAGGCTTGCAGAATAAAAAGGCATTGCAATCACATGTGTTAAGCTGCAGAAATTAACAAAACACAAATTAAAGTCAGGACAATGCTATAGTATTAGCTAAATTTGCAACTGAAAGTTGATACAAGTCATCAATCAAGTCACATCTGACAGAAAATAGCAAACCTTAACATAACTATTAGAGTGTACATTTAAAAAAAAAAAAAAAAACAAAACACAAAGGTTCACTCTGAACTGCAATAAGCATTACATTCTATTTCCCTTTGACCAGATCAACTGAAGTTCCAGAGAACTCAGAACTTAATTATTAAAAAATCAGATCTTTCAAATCAGTCTGGCTCCATGAAGGAATCCAGTAGCAAAAAAATAAGATGTGCAACTACCATACAACTGAAGTTAATGAAATCCAGCATTAACACCCCGTCAAATAAACACAGCTGCAGATTAAACTGTTGTATGTTTACCACTTGTACTGTGTGGTTTATGATCTCTCATACTGTTTGAGACTTAGAAATGCATGTAAGATTCTGAAAATGAAACACTGATATAAACAGTGATAATAAGAAACAAGGTAATAACACATGCTACACTTACCCTTTGAGTAAAAGGTGGCCACCTATCTGCTTGAGGTTCCATTTATGTGAAAGCTCTCTAGAAAAAAAGTAGTATTTCTCTTAATACTGATAGAAACAGTTACTCTCAAGCATTTGTTTCATTGGTCTCTACAGCCAGCTTACCACAGAAATGTTAATGTACATTTTTACTGTTCTGTCCTAAAACATAACAGTTTATGTTATGTCCTAGAACATAACCTTTATTTTATGATAATGAATTATTATCAATATCTCAGTCCTCTTCTTGTCTGCTTTGGAACTTGATTAATCATCTTTTTAATCAACTAAGCTGACACTAGTTGCTACAGTAATAACCTCACCTCCTAGTGCCAGCGCAAGGATATATGCTGTCATTAATAAGAAAGGGAACTGATCCAGTAGAAAACTGCATAGGCTGGTGCATGTCAGGACAGCCATTCTCGCCAGACCACTTTGCTAACCCAGTCCACTATGTAACTTATCAGCTGCTGTGTTGGTGCAAGGATGCGTGTAGCACTGAAGAAAGCGAGTAACTACTAGCAGGTAAAATTGCTTCCTTCAGTAGCAGCACTAGCCTATTTCTTACACTGCTGAACAACTGGCCCACAAGAAGGTAATCAATTACAGCAGACAGAAATCAGAACTGTGAAACCTCACCTGCTGTATTGCTACTCATGAAATAAAGTACCATCTTCAGAAGTACTTAAGAACATGAGTATGAACTCACGCTGAGAAGAAAGTCTATTCCTAGGAATTTCAGTTATCTGTGAGACAAAACCAATCAAAAAGTTTGAGTATGAATGACTGTAGTGCTATGACATCTGCCAGGACTTCTTGTTAGTATGCATGCGGGCTTCATAGTAGCTCAATTCATTCTGCACATTCCTTATTTCTAAGTATATTTCAGTTTCCAGGTCCCCTGAATGTCTGTACACACAGAGGAAACTGTCATTTGTCTGCTCTCAAAGCCATCCTGCTTCTCAAGCCTTCTGATCCATTCAAACTTCAGTACAGAAAACCAACCTGAAAACCTAACCACTTGTCTGCCTTCCTAAAATACTTTCCAAGAAAGGTCTTTACCAGCCTCTTTGTTTGTTCTGCAACTGCTAAGTACTGATTATGCTGGAATCAACACACTTGCCACCAAAGATTTTAGTAACTTTATATAGGAAAATTTCAGACAAATACTCTTACAGTTAAAATATACATCTATGACAGAACTAATAATATATATTGCTACAGTTATCAACCATTACTATGAGCTCTGGACTACTATAAAATGGAACACTGAGGAGAAAGTCTTCAGAAAAAAAGATCTATTCACACTTCTATGTGATGGTACAAATGAGCACAGTGAAGTAGAATGGCAAATACATCTTTTAATGTAGGCACTCATTTTTGGTTGGCCCCACTTTATTACGAGACTACTGAATGATGTACACATAGCTGTTGGTAAAGGAGGACAGAAGGCAAAGCTGACAGCCACATGGACTTATACTTAACACGTCTTTTAATTTAGTAGGGCAGGCCATTTTATTTTCTCACTTCCCAAGGCAGTGAAAATGTTCAGAAAGATGTCAGTACTGGCTCATTAACCAAGTTTTCTGTATAAGAATAATGAAACCAAGACTTTACTTTAGACATGTTAGTTGGTAGTACCATACAACAACACAAGCAAATATGCACAAAAACCAACTTAGGAGTCCTTTCATGCCAGTAGCACTGTACTGAATACTGATTTGCAACTTTATTTCTATACTCAGATGGCTAGGCAGACATATTGAACACATTAGTTACAACTGTCCAGACAATCATACCGTTCCAAAAAGCAGATATTCAGTGTCTGACTGCTCTAAACAACTCAAGCTTTTCAAACAACCTTACATTTCTAATCCTATGAACTTAAGTCAACAATTGATGATTAATTTGTTAGAAGCAGTTAAAAAAAAATGAAATACCTTGGCAAAGGTGTAAATTCACTGATGATGCCTTCTGTTCCAAGGGTTATGCCCTGAACAATGAAAGTGCTGCCCAATCCTTTCCAAAGAGCTCTCGGACCCTATATTTTAAGGTACACAGTCAGATTCAAACAAAATAAAACCTAATCTTCTTACCTTCTTGCTCATTTTCATGAGATTTCAGCAAATCCCAGCTATCTAGGGGGTACAATTCTAATTTTAGATTTCCATATTCCCAAATTCAGAAGACAGCTAACTTCTTCCAACTCCGAAGAAACTTTTATTGCATAATTTCAAATAGTTGGCAATAACTTTAGAGGCATGTATTTCTGTTGACACTTCATACAATAAATATGATGGCATTTCCAATAGACAAAATGAGTTTGACATGATAAAGCATGACTGTAAGAAATCCAGAAAGTCCTTTCCACTCTTTTTTCTTACTTTGAATTTCAGGACATTAGTCCCCAAGGTCTATGCAGAAACTCATGCACTACTGTTTCAGGAATGGTAATTTAATTCTAAATCTCTTTATCCACATTAAAATTCCTTTTTCTCTTTTTCTTTTTTTTTTTTTTAAGGATCTTAAAAAAAGGATTAATTTTAGCGAACGTAAATTTCCATTACCTACAATCTTTCACCAGTAAATATTAAATCTGATAAAATAATTTTGTTTTTTTTTAAATATTTCTGTAACAGAAATATTACCTCTTCATAATACCCATGCTTTTTAACTACCAATTGCATCAAGAGTATGCTTCAGTACACACTTGCTCTAGTAACATCCAGCACACACATACAGATGGACACCAAAAACTGACCTGTGTCTTATTGATGCTATACATAATATTGACAATAGTAAATGGAGTGAGATGATAGTTCCGAGCATGATAATTAACCTGTTAAAATACAAATTATGGCATTTTATAAACACGCATGCAAACGATAGAAATCTACAGAAAAAATTTACAAAATAAGGCTTTTTTGAAGAAAAAAATATTATTAAATTCCCCACTGAATTTTAAGGAAACATAGGCATAACGTGTTTACATTTAAGCATATTTTAAGCACAAAAACACATACAAAAAAGTATTGAAAGAAAAAATTGAGACAAAGCATCCTGCTTATAAATGGAGATCCAAAAACTGTCTCACAAATGCTATTTGGTTTATTTTCCATTATCCAAACAGAAAAGAACATGAAACCTAAAGGTAAGCTAAATTTTGAAATGGAAATTTTGAATTTTAAGTAAATTTTGAATGGAAAACATGAATGATATAAATGAAAATATAATCTAGCAGTGTCTTGTTAAAAATTTTACAGAACTTTTAAAGCAGAAAACTCTACAGAAAATAAAAGCACAAAAAAGTACTACAGAACACAACAGGTCTGTCTGGAAGTAGAAACATAAAGATATACCTGACACTGACGACGCAGGACAATGCAAGGGTGAGCCAAAACATTTTCTGTAAAGAGACTTTAAAAGAAAAGTGTATTTAAAAACAGAAGTACAGTTATGGCAGTAACTGTAAATTGATTTGAAATGCGTCCTATTTTTCTCTAATACTTAGCGCTGTATTTGAAAAACAAAAACCAAAAAACCCTATGTGTTAGCTTTATACTTCGTGAATGAATGAGGTACTGTGGAGTACTGCCATATAAACTACTATTAAAAAAACAGTATTAAAAAACAAACAAACAAAAAAAAAAACAAAAAAACAAGACAGTAACAACAAAAGAAAACCACTCATTCACTAACTCTGACATATATATTCAGTAAGAAAAAGTTATTGGCTCTATATGCACATTTTTCATAGAGAAAAACTATTAAAATGCTTAAATCCTCCTTCCTCAAAACATGAGGAAACAAAACCATGTCTGAGTCAGGATCAGGAGGGTTATTTTCCAGTTTTATGTTAATCCCACACACCACAGTATTAATCAAGGCATTCCCTAGCAAGGCTAGGCAATTGGTATTAAAGCTAATTTCGAAATTTTCAGCAATACAGTGTTCATCTGAAAATGCTACTGGATGAAACCAACTCTTCTTCTCACTGAAGCTTTTAGAGTAAAGTTCTGTTAGTTCTAAGAATAGCACTTGTGGTCACAGCCACGCAGAGAAACTTTCATTTCATCCCAAAGCATCCAAGTGAGCACTGATTTGTACGTAGTTCAAATCTGTGATCTGGATTAGAAATACAAATGTTCCAGATTCTGCCTCAAGCACCTCTGAAAACAATTGCGACCCAAACCCACGGGCGCACCTGGGATAGCTCTCTACTAAAGAGATTTTATGCTGGATAAACAAATATTAATTGGAACATAAGGTTTCTCAAACTATTAAGCTAATTAGAAGTCTGCTGCTACTTAAAGGGGTGAAAGTTCCTCTCTACATCTCTCTTCTTTAACAAGCTGTTCTTGTAGCTCATTTCCCCCCTCAACCCAGTTTTAATAAATACAGCACACTTGCTAGCAGGTTCAAATGAACCACAGAGCCAGTGCAAGGGAAGCAACAAGAGAAGGGGAGTGGGCAATTTAATGAGACCTGATCATTGTATTTAAGAAGCTCGTTACTTGCTGAAAGTAGTCCTTTCTATCCTTTATCCCTTTCCTAACCGGCCTCCCATCCCTTAGCCAGTCTCTGATGCTTCTAACAGCTAGCCAACACCCACATAAACCTGACTCAGGGGGAAAAGAAAAAAAAAAAAAAAACCACAGCACTTTCACTGGCTTTGCCTTCTTGTTTAGTCAGTCATATTGGTTCAAAGAAGTTCTTCCAGGCATCAAAGGTGGTGACAATGGGATAAGAACGGGGACTATTTTATAGCTAGGGGCTGAATAAGAGATCCTCCTCTTTAAACTGCAGTACACCTCAACTGCCCATGAACCTGGAACCTTGACAAATGTCACAAGCACTATCAAAGGAGCGCCCTAAGGGGGCAAGTTCTGAAGGGACTGAGAGAAGCCCTTCTCTCTTCAACATCTCATATTCAGATAAATAAGAAATAAAACAATAATATTAATAAGCAAAACATACTATCAATAATTATAATCAACAAAAGTAAAGAATAAAATGTACATTAGCCCACTATGCCACATCAAGATTACTACTCCAGGATACTTACTTTGCTACAAAACTTAAAGGCTTTATTATCTTCTTAGGAAGATTCAGATACCACTCCAAAACATTAGTAGGATTAGCAAGTATGGAAGCAATACTCTTGTGCTATTTTTACATTGCTGTGATAGATGAGTACATAGAGCAGACAGATATATATGCTAATTCATATATATAGGACAAAGAACACAAAAAAGAAAAAGGAGGAA
>VZSV01000104.1:2510983-2526059 GCA_013398735.1 Nothocercus julius
CGCGCTGCCGCCTCTCGTCCGCACCGCAGTGTAGAGCAGCGCGGGCATCCCGTTCGTACGAGGTTTTTGGGGTGCAGCCGGAGCGCCGCTCCTGGCTGGTGGCTGTGCCTTGCTCGCTGCCGGCAGCCCCTAGCTGCCCTCGGGGCCCTGCCTCGCTGCGTCCCGCTGCTCGGGCAGTTGCCGCGGTGCCCTGGAAGTAGTACACATGCAACCCAAAAGTACAGGGCAGCTGGCTAGCACGTGCAAAGCAAGCCGGCCTGGCAGGTCGGCGGGTGAAGCATTAATATGCCCAGCACCCACATAAGGTGCTGGCTGGACAGTGCGCAGAAGGTGAGGAGTGTCCAGCAGCTCTTGCTCCTTGGCACACACAGATCCTCAGTGCTACTGAACTGTCATCTCCTGACTTCTGTTTTCTTTTCCCTTTACATTTTTACACCCTTTCACATCAGCTTTCCTCCTTTTGAATCCCTGTGTTGCTAACTCTTCTTGTCTCAGAAGACCTACCTATAGTTTATGTAACCTGCCTCACCTTGCATCACTGTACTCAGTTCACCAAGTACACTTTGGGTAGTTTTTCACAGCTCTTTCTCACAGCTAACCAATTTTCTCTGGTGTTTCAGACAAGGTTTCAGAGTTGGGCCTCGTCAGAAGGGGTTCTTGAGTAACAGCTGGGTGAACCTCTAGAGTCAGAGTTACCTCCCCTCTCTCTAACCTTAACTAAGGGTCTCAGCCCATCGAAGGACTGTTAGGGTGCAGAGCTGAAACACTCTTTGGAGCAACTAATGGGAGGAATATGAAACCCGCTCTCTCTGAGAACTGTGCAGCTCACTGCAGTTCATGCTTCCAGTCTACTTTTATGATAGCATCTCTGCCAAATGAAGAGCCCCAGCAAAGAAGACCTCATAGAAACTGGAAATTTGAGCTTGGCTAGCAGAAGAACATGGAGAAACTTGCCTTTCCAGCTAGTCACACTGAAGATCCTTCTTCTGTGAAATGGCAATTCTCCACATTTCCTTCAGCACTTTTCCAAGGCTGCCTCTGGCAAGTAGCGTGAGAAGAAGTTACATGAGCGTGGAGTAGTGGAAACATCTGTCATACCAAAGACTATATAGGGTACAGATAAATATCTCATCTTTGAGTAATGTTAGGGTGTGCTAATGTAGTCTGATTTTGCAAACTGAAGGGTGTGATACCTAGTGTTCCCTATGGAGAACCTTATATTTGGGATAAACAGTAAAGCTTAAATCTTGATTTGAAGCTTGATTTTACAGGACAGAGTAAATAATCGCATTCTCTGACATATCTCTATTGCATGGAGGTACTCCTGCTGTGGTAACAGTTAATTGGGAGTTATATCAAAGCCCTGATCATAAAACTTCTCTCCTTATTTCTTGTATTTTAAAGAGCCTTGGATAAGACTCTGGTAAGCACACTCCTGTCTATCTGTAAACCCACTGTTTTCAAAGTAATCACAAAAGATCCTTCTGTGTGTAGACTTTAGATGATCTGCATGTGAGTTGGTTGAAGGCTTCATTCCTTCTTCTAGAGTTTAAGTGAGGAGGTTAAAGATCGCTTTGTTCTGAACTGGAGCAGAAGCTCTTGTGCAAGGTAGGACGAAGTGCCTTGACTCTGCACTCAGTGCCTTCTGCCTCTGAGGGGTCACCCAGTCTCTTCCCAGAGGCAAAACCAGAGAGAGGCTCCCACCACAGATTTTTCTCCCACAGCCAGAAGCAATCAGGGCACAAGCTGTCCCATTTATATGGATGTTGGATGGGATTGCTGATGTGTGTGGATAAACATTACAAGGATAAACATGGTAGGGGAAGCAGGGGGTTATGGGTGAAACAAGAATTTGTGGGAGATTTGACACCCCTGAGAATTCCCCATGCTTGGTGCCACATGGACTCAACCAGCAATAACAATGCTTATCTGCCCCGCTTATGGCTTTATGTATCATCATTTTCTTGTTATGAACATTCTGGGAAAAAGTAATCCTTACTGAGCAGAATCTGCAGTAATATAGACCTATTAGCAGAGTAAGGGGAGGAAGTGGCCTTTAGGGGGCTGCATGCCATTAAAAGTTTGATTTTAACAAGCATACTGTAGGACCATTGACTTATATGAGCCAACTGTTTTGCAGGTAGTAACAATTGGTTTTAAAATATTTATATGCTATGCCATTTAGGCTGATAATATTAAGAAAATGCATCTCAGGATGTGGTTTCATATTACAAAGTGTTCAGCAGCAGCACTGACGTAAGGTCTGTCTGCTTCCCCTGTCCCCAGTGACTCATTTCAGTCTGCAAGCTAAGGCAGGATTTATGTTGCTTCTCAGTTGTACTGGTGAAACTGTTTGGGTGACTGTGGTATGAAGTAGATCAGGGAACTTCATGTGAAGTAGAATAATCAGGAATTTTGGCAGCGCTAAAGACACAGATAGGGCTTTTTAGCATGGCTGAATAGAAACATGCTTTGCACATCAGTAATAGAAGTACCACTAAGGAACACAGGCACTCTGTCTATCCCAAATGTGCTCCCATTTCCAAACTATTATTTAGGAAACTTCAAGCATAGTGAAAGAAGCACTAGCATCTGTATGCTCAAAGCAAAGGGGGAAGAAATCTGGATAATTTACATGGAAAAGATGCACACACTGCTATTTTGTCCATTACATGGTGTTACATGGCAAAAAAACTTTCTATACGTGTAAAATATTTCACATTTAATTACAGTGAGAACTATACTGATTAGTATAGATTTTTGAATTCAATCAACTGGAGTGCTAACACTCTTGACGAGAAAAATGCCCTTTGCTTTAATTTAACAGTATTTCTGGTAGGGAGAAATCAATGCCAAACAAAGAAACTGTCTGTGTCAGCCTTATCTAAATTTGTTTGATCACTCAGTAAGTGTATTTGGAAAGCACTTTTAAATTGTAGAAGGAGAGTAAAGGTTAAATATCAATAACAATGGGCAAATACAACTGGTAACGTCATATATACTTAATAATACTTCATGGGTGTCATGCTCTTCCAAAGTTATTACTGCAGTTTTGTCTTCAAAACAGTGTGACAAATTTGTGAGAGGCTTGCCACAAATGTCACTAAAGATGAAAAAGAGAAATTACAATTCAGAATGTGATGACGGAAGTGCTTACAGCTTACTATTGTCTGTCCAGATCAATAAAAGAGAGCAAATGATGCATTTTTGCTGACTTTTCTTACAGAATTAGTCACAGGCAAGCTTGCAGCTAGAAAAGAAATCCAGCACACCAAAATAAAAGGACAAGTATAGACAGCAGTCTCTGAGAGAGTGGTAGAGGAACCAATGAGAATTTAAAAATATCAGCACACTGCTGAGATGGCAGTTTAAGCTTTCTCTGGCCCTGGTGAGGATGCTGAAGACAGTAGCTAGGCACTCAGTCTGCCTAGAACCTTTGACATTGTCTCTTGTCACAATGTGAAGGAGATTACCATGCCAGGGTGTGAATCATACATGTCTAGGGTTTCGTTTTTAGTGTAAGAACCTTCCAGATTTCCACCGCGTGCTGTGAAACAGACACAAACTATGAGGATGAGAGCAGGTCATGTTTCATCCCTTTCCGAGAACTGGAACCCTTGAGAGGGGTGAGCCGAAGAAGTACAAGCGCTTCAGAGCTGTGGCCAGGCTCTGTGCCATGTCAGGTGTCAGAAGATACTCCTGCTCCCCTGGGCATGCTACAAGGAAGATCTTGCCTGGTGCTTCTGAGCAGGCAAGCCAGTAGGAAAAGGAGCACTAGGACACTAAGGGTCTCACCAGAACTTTGCCATGCTGCCCTAGCCTTTCCAGCCTTCTCCCTTGACCCTTAAATGCTTCCCACCCCAAGCTTTCTCACCAAGCTTATTATTTCCCCACTTTCTCAGGCATACACCTTGCCCCTCCTTTCCCTCCCTCCTACCTTGCCATGGTAGTGGAGAAGACACTGATGAAGAAGCACATTTCCACCTCCCTCCTGCTTGTGACACTGTCTCTTGTGCCCAGGATAGGGAAAAGTCTTGCTTACTCTGCCTGCCCCTGTCCATGTCCCTGCCATCTGTCCACAACCAGAGCAACCCTCCTGGTCGCTCGCACCCCAGAGAGAGCCTGGTGGTTGAGGGCTCTCTTGCATCTGTGCACTTTGTGACCTCCTTGACAAGGACCAGCAAAGGTTGGCTCAACGTGGGCTTCACCCTGGAGAAACTTAGTAAAATATAATAATATAATATAATATAATATAATATAATATAATATAATATAACATAATATGCAAATTCGGACCATTCTTGGGGAATGGCTAGTGCGAGACCAGCTGCTTCAGCACGCCTGAGTCTGGTATTGAGGATTTCTCAGTTTTCTCATCCTGTGTTTACCAGTAGATATTTTTTTGAAACATCTTTTGACTGATTCACCTTCACTTCATTTTGAAAATGAGACAGCCTCTCTTTTCCCTGCTTTCTTATACCATCTCATTTTGGTGGTTTTAGAGCAAAAGCTTCTCCTTTTGCTTTCTTCCAGTTCTGTCATCAAGCAAAGCCCACCTAGGGCCTTAGCTCCATGCTGGGTCTCCAGTCCTTGGGGGGCATTTTAAGCCCTTATTATCTCTATTTTTCTTATCAATAATAATATGATTTTTATAATCAGTTTAGGATTGAACAGGTTTAAAATGTTATTATCATAATAAGAAATTATAATAAGGCAAATAAATTCCTTTGGCAGTAGTTTTAATCCCACTAAGGCAAACTGTAGCAGAGGTATCATAGGAGCATATTCACTCTTTAATGTGGAATGACTTCAGAAAGAAGCTCCAGATATCACCAAAATTTCATCTCATAACTCCCACTCTTCTCATGTCGTTTACAAAGCTGTAAAAATGAAACTTGTCATCACTCCTTGGCTCTGCTTAACCAATACACCAAACTCCTATAAAAGTTGTTCTTCCAGTGAAGGTATAGAATTAACTTGTGCTCTGTTACTTTCAAAAACCTCTGATTCTGTAAATGCATATTTGAATAACTTCACAGAGGTTTATAGTTTCCTTGAAGGAAAAGGAATTGCTAATTCATGCATATGAAGTTATATACATGCTTAAGAATTAGCTGAGTGGGGATATTCAGGCTTGATCTGGAAAAGGGTCACGTGGTCAGTTGTCCCCTTTACTTCACCATCACAAAGTCTTTGAGGATAACCAGCCAGTGTGCAGCTTTGTAGGCTTCCTGTAAGTACCTAAGGACATACCACTTCATTACTATGATAGATCCTTTGGAATTAATGGAACTGTTTGAGGTAGTAAAATAAGTATGTGCATATGGCCCTGGCAGTCAGCAAGTAAAATGTTGATTGAAAATACTTGTCTTGGTTTTATGAGTTTGTTATGAGTGCTTGATTACTCATTTGTACAGTGATTTCTATTTTCTGTTAATAGGTCTTTTCACCAGAAATAATTGAAACAGAGAAGAGGAGAAATAGGGCACAAATGGTATGTGAAATTACCTTTATTCCTGCTGTGATGAAGTTCGCTTTATTGCATCTACTTGCAAATACTGATTTGCTATAGGATTATTATAATTATTAGCATGGCTATGGATATACACGTATGAGTGATTATAGGATCAAAATCTTTTTTTTTTTTTTTTCCTCATTTTTCTTCTAATATAGAATGTACTTCTTTAACAACTTTTGTTGGTTGCCTCTAAGACAGCTGATTCACAGCTGGGATAAACTATCCCTCTAGCTCTTTGGAAGCATTGTTAAACTTTGTAGATAAGGGAATATCTGGTTGTAATAGTAAACAAATTTTATTTCACCAGAGCTGTATGGTCTGACTTTTGGATGATTTAGACCTGCTTTGCTTTGACTGTACAGCAGCACTATTTGCTATGTATCAGTGTTATTTAAATTTAGGCAATATAGCCCGTTGTAATGTTATAGCAATATCATACTCATTAGTGTTATTCTTTTGGTGCTTCTAGATAATTGGACCTAGGTTTTTGCTGGAGCTGCTCTCCAAGGAGTTAGCTGGCCACCAAAGATGCAGTTGGATTATTTTTAGAAAACTCTAGAGATGGAAAGGATTTAAGGAACTTGAAGGCATTTTGGGAGAACTCCCTAGAGAGCTGAATTACTTTTATAACTTTTGAGTTACAAAAAGATACGGAAGGGATTTTGGTATGTTTTCTTTCTTTGACTTTTCCCATAGTATTTTTATTTCTTGAAAAAATGAAACATTTGATTACTGGGAATCTTAGTAAAGTGCACAATATTATCCAAAGGAAAGGTTTAAAGGATTATACTACACTGGAATATGTACAGTATGGAAGAATTCTAAACTGACTGAGAAATAAATTCTCTCATAGCTTCTCTTGCTTCAAGATATGCTATGACATTTTTAATTTTGACAGATGTCATTACTTTTATTTATTTCAAGAAGAGCTATTTCTATATATGACAAAAAGGCAAATTCTGCACAGAATTTTACTAAACATAAATCCTATTAGTATTGCTGGAGATTACCGTGAATACTGCATTATTTTTCTTGAACCAAGAAAAATTATCTACCCTGAAGCATGTGACACAAACTAATAGAGCAAAGAAAAATCTAAGACAAATATTTTACATGGAGTATGCTGATCTATTTTTTTCTTTCAAATCTTGTGTTCCAAAATAAAGCCTCTGAAAGGTGAAATACTGTAAGTTCATACTTTTCCATACATTCAGGAATAAGCCCTAAGGGCTGTATCGGGTCATTGTGTAAGTACAGCAATAAAGAAGTTATTTTCCTTTTACCTCATTATAACAGTGAAGTCCGTAGTTAACAGAGAGATATAGCAGAAAGACATAATCTAAATTTAGTTAATTTATCTATATACAGAAGTTTACATAAATACTATAAATTTAGGATCTTTTTTTTTTTTTCAGTGAGAAAAGAGCACATCAAGTTTGGTCAGATAGATTGAAACAGATCTTTATGGTGTTTGGTGTGAAACAGAAGTACTTTTAACAATGTGTTTGGTACAATATGTCATGATATCTTGCAAGAGAAAAAAAAATTCTGATTTCATTTGTTTTAGCACAGGTGACATAGACTCCTTGATTGATTTCTTCCATTGATTCCAGTGGAAAAAAACTGAAAATCCAGGTTAACTGCTCTTTCCTGTAGTAATGTTATTCCTCCAGTTTTACTTTTAGTTGCTATGGGTTATGTTAGAAAGTATTTTAAATCTCAAATTTCTGCATTACGGTATCTTCGTATTAAATTTGTTACCAATAGTCGCTTTTATACACACAGCACAGAGGATATGTTCACAGTTCATCCGGTCAGCATTCTCTATATATTTGCTCCATTCCAATTGTTTATAATATTTGGTTTGCTTTGTTGTATCAAATAAGGAAGGTAATAAAATGTTACTGGATAAATGTGTTTGATCAAGGAACCTTAAACTGGAAAATATACTACTGAATCATTTTCATCTTCCTTGGCACTTATGTTCTTTATTGTGATGCAGGTCAGCTCCCTTATTCAGCAGGAAATTTTTTAGCTGTTTTCTAACTTCTGATGATAACCATTTAGTTCCACATTTGGCAAGCTGCATACTTAAATCTACCCAGATTTCTGCTTTAACACTCTCTTGGAATTCCTTTGGTCTTTTACTATTTTTCTCTCTTAGATTTTTGGAAGAATAGAGTTGTTTAATTTTCTTTCCTTTGATGACTCTCAGTTTCACTCATGTTTTTCTGCCTAAACATTCTAGTGGGTTTCACTCACTATTTCCTCACCAATCAGGAAAAATAAAGTCATTATTGGTTGAGAGACTCTTTTATTTACTCCCCCTGAATGTAATGAAGTCATAACTGCTTTTCCGTGTACAACTGTCCTCTACCTCTAGCCATCATTGTGGAATATAGAATGTTTGTAAGCAACATCTCTTTTATTCAGAAAACATAATAATCTTTAGAAAGTTCTATCAAGTATAGTAGGCACTGGCTTAAGCTGTCTTCGTAAATTACCATTTTAATCATCCACCCCAGAGGAACTAAGATCAAGTTAAATAGAGATTTGGTTCACCCTTTTCCAAAGAAATCCTGTCATAGCAGACAAAAACCCAGAAAACAAACAAAAAACAAACAACACTTAATGCAAGTCTGATTGATGACCACCAATTGCATGCAAATCGTCTCCATGTTAATAAAAACGCCTGTCCTCAAACCACGGATGCATTTGTCAAGAGCACACAATTCAACAAACTATATTATCCATTTACTTCTCCAACTACCCTCAGATAACTAAGAAGCAAATCATCTTGCTTTGGGAGAGTCTTCAGAATCTCTGCATGTAAAATGCCAAGTCTTTTTTTCCCACAGTTACCTAGTGAACAAACGGGAGGTTGGATGGCAAAATTCATGTGAAGCCTCAAGTCAGTATAAGGATGGCTCTGCAGTTTTGTGCTAACCTTACCAAAATGTTTATTTGCTTGTATATGCTAGTAAAAACTTCTGTATGCAAAAACATTTTAAAAACTTTGATGAGCTAAAAGCCTGTATAGCGGTTATGCTGCTACCTATTTCTGGTTTTATTTCCTTTCTTTTTTATTTTTTTAAGGATGATGTTAATATTTTGACAGTATCTTCACAATATAATGAGTTACCCTGACGTTGTTTACCCTTATAATAAGCCATAATAAATTGGACCACTAGAAGTGAACTGACAAATTCTCTGAGTTCTGATGTTGTTATGCAATGTCAGCTATGTACTTTAAGAATATTTTACAAAGCTAAGATGGTAGTATGGTTCTTGAAGGAAAAAAGGACAATGAAAATCAGACTGAAAAGTAGAGACTGCACTTGTAGTACAACATGTCTTCATTGCAACATGTCTTCAAATGGAAAATACTTACCCATTGTCAAAAAGAAGGTTAAAATACCAAGAGTTCTGTGTTAAATGTCAGTTATTGTTATTTTTTTTTAAAGACTTAACTTTTTAAAAAGTGTCAATCCCAAAATCTTTTCTATTCTGAGAAAGGATAACCTTGCAGGGTAGTTCAAGGGTACTACTCTTCAGGAAAGGCCTTTTTAAAGGGCAAGAAAGAGGTGAGAGGCCTGTCCCATACCTCTCAGTGCCACTGCCTGGCATACTGCATGCTTATTCCTGAGCCAAGGCAGCAGCTGCTGTGCATCTCGCCCTTTCTGCCACAGTGTTCCTCTTAACACCATCTATATTTCTATCGGAAAGACTCCATTTCCTGTTTAGTTCTCCACATTGTACAGGTGACACCCAGAGACCGGATATCAACTTCCATCCCCTGACATGTGTGAGTCACAGCAAGTGTCACCCTTATGTGGGGCATATGCAGAGCATACTAGATAATTGCACTGCTGTTCTTCAGAGAAGCCTCAGTGGAGAACTTCCTGTTTAAGGGCATGTTCTCACTGCAGAAGTACATAGGCATTATCCTATGGATGCCTATTCGGAGGTACCAAATCCCTCTGGTGTGCCCATGCCTGGGGGCTAGCCAAAGTGTATCAGGTATCAACCCCGTCCGAGGAAACAACAACATAGCTGCTGTGGCAGTGCTACCAACAGGTCACTGACGCAGTGTTCTTCAGATGTCACTTACCATCATTGCCATTATTACTGTTGCTAAACATCGCAGAAGCTATCATTCGATCATTCCACAAGGCATGGTGCAAATCACAAAAGATTTCTAAGTGCAAACACTCCTCATAACATCTGCATATGTTGGTACTCAGGGATAACTCTCATGCTTTCCAAACAGTATTACTGCCATTAACATTTATATGTATGACTGAGGCTGGGCTGTTGCCCTCTCCTCAGTGCATGAACTTCTGCAAATATTGTATCTACAGATAATGGAAGTAGGTCCTTGTGTTTTTGGTGGGAAGTACTAAAGAAACTTATGAGATGCTAACCGAGCTAAGCTGCGGAAGATACGCTTTATACGCAGAAAGGCTAGGAGTTTCTCATTTTGCCATAAGGAAACCTCGTGCTTTTGTTGCAGTTCAAATCCTAAAGCCCCAAACCTCTGTTAGCCTGGAAGGATGTCTTTTGAAGTATGATGCAGTAATCATTATAATTCTATAAGACAATAAGGCAATGTTTGAATCATTCTTTCAGTTCTGTTTAGTACAGTATGTTGTTAAGCAGGACGCATATCAAAACCTACAGAAGTTTGCGCTTTTTACTGATATAAAACATGAGGGCCTCAGCTTCAGAGTCTCACTTCCTTCTTACTAGTGCTAAAGACTGTCTCTTAAGCATAAGCACGTCAGGATAGTCAACTGACTTATGCTCTCAATTAAATCCACCTCGGCCTTATAGTAAGTAATTATCTAATTTTTAAATGTTACAGTTTTCTTTGATCAACCAGAGCCAACGGTGGTTTTTAACCTAATATTACAATATCTCTGATGTTACATTTTCAACAAGGCAAATACATCCTACTAAGATGCATATTTAGCATCTAAGACATTATGCAATTGCCCCTGCTGATTTTGCTGCTGTCCAGGGGTAATTTATTTATCTCGAATAGCTCTCCTTTGAGTCTGCTCCCAGCTTTGTTGGTAGAGCCCTCATCTCTTCAAATTCAGTGTGATTTAAAAAAATAAGTGCAAGATTGACTATGACCAAGAATAAAATATATTACAGTAAGATTCTGATTTGATATATGGGCTTTTCTGTTTCATCTATCAAATTCACTTTTAATTCTGTGTCTTAGTTTTAAACACCATATTATAAACTGCATGTTCTTAAAATCCCCCCACCCCTCCCCATTACAATGTTAACAGATGTATGCAAAGACTCAACCAGTTTCACAAGGCTTCCACCATAAACAGATACTCAGTCATGAGGTCTAGGGTTTGGCATCAAAGTTTGAAGACCTCTTGCCAAAAAGGCAGATGGAAATATGAAAAGTTAGTAATTTTAGTACAGTCACAGAAAAATCCTTCTGCATAAGTGAATTAGTGAAGCTTGTGTGAAGATAGTTAAGTTTTATTTATGATGTCCTTATTTTGGCCAGTGGCATAACAGGGAAATAAAAGCAGTCCCTAGATTTTTATGCTTATAGTCCCTATAAGCATTTTCTAGTCTCCAGAACATGCAATTCATATATAATTATGAAAATTTGCTAATAGAAATAAACACTGACTAAACACTAGCAAGCCGTAAAAATTATGAAAAAACGAATGCTGAGCGTGAAGTTATCTTGCAGTTTTCTCTTCACCTATTTAGTTCTAATTTATTCTTTTTTTCATCTGTTTGCCTTGGCAATTGTATACCAGAGCTGCTGGTATTTAGCAACAAGAAAGTCTTAAATGCAAACTCAACACCTAGCCAAGTAAATTAGAGAAGAGTCACTGCTCATATAAATAATGGTGGAATTTATGAGGATGCTTGAACAGAAATCTCTTGGCAAATACAGAAGAATTTCTATTATTTTGTTTCTAGGAGCTTTTTTTTTCCCCTTTGGATTTGTGCTTGTAGATTTAATTATGAATAGGGACTCCAGTTTCTGTCAAATCTGAACAGAATAGCCAATATTTTTCTCAATGTGTAACATAAACTCAGTAGATAGACCAAAATAAGGCTGCATTTTCCCCTGTTTTCTTCCCAGAGTTCATATTATTCATCTCTAATTAGTTTAAGGGTTTTACTGCTTACTATCGTTTCGATTCCCTACTAGTAGTTCTATCTGGTGAGCCATTTTTCTTCCTTTTCTTCTCCAAGATTGTACTTGTCTTTCTTTAAATAGTATAGTCCCAACAATTAAGTCTGTGGAGGTGTCTCTTCCAGAAATTACCTCTCTTTTTAATAGGGAAATGGTTTATTAAGACTTCTGCTCCCAAATTTCTGTATTGTACAGAATTTGGATTTATTTTTTTGTTGAATCTGACTCAAATAATGGGCAGGTTTAGATCCTAGTTTCATAATCAACTTTCTGTCTTTTGTTGATTTAGGACATAACCATTGGTGTAGGAAGTAATCATGATGTAGTTAGCCTAGAAGCTGAAATTAGCTCTGCTAGATGACTGATAACTTTATTATAGCTGTATGAATGGAAGTCTCGTGTCTAAGATTGCACCTACAGTTGTCTGTGCAGGAAAATTTGCCAATGCATTGCATTAGATGTATTTATGTGACTGTAACTTATCAAATATATGTATAGTTTGGGTCATGAAAGGACTCTGAGAGCAAATATAAAACTCAGAATAAAGACCCTTGTAAACATGGGCCTTAAAGTTATACTGACATAAAGTTGCTGTTTTGCTCAAATATTTTGTGTAAAGATATAATTTTGATTATATTCCATTGATTACAATAAGTTTCTATTATAAGAAATTTTAGATGTATAGAAGCATATCTTGTACCCATAGCGTAGAGCATTTTGCATTGCAGGTGCTCACAGTGATTTGCAAACCAGAGTAACACACTCTGTATTTCCTTCTGCAGATCTGTATTCCCATGCCATTAAAAAGGACATATATTTAAAAAGGAAAAATGTTTTATAATTTTAATAAGCTGTATACAATAGAGAGAAAAATATTCACAATAGAGAGGTGAAATGACTTATTCAAAGTCACACATATATATTATTATAATCATTTGTTTTCAAAAGTGTAACTTTCTAAGAAGTATGGCAATGTTAGAGCAGGCTTATATTTTTACATGTCTATTGTGAATGGAATTTCTCTTGCTATCAGAGTACATTTATAAAAAACAAATCAGAGGACTGTATTATAGGCTATATTTGTTTAGATCAGTTGTAGCACTACAAGATACCGGTTCTTAAACTCCCAGTGGTACACAAGTTTGCAATACTATCTAAAAAGCAATATGAAGAAATTCAGAAGAGATTTTTGTAAGAGTATTTTTGAAGTTCTTTGCATAAAATCAAGAATGGTAAGTAAAGTTTAAATAAACACTTGTAAGATCATTTTATTATTTATGTAGAAAAGCATGTCGTTAAAATTTCAGTTCCTACAGGTCATTGACTTCCCGCATAGAGCTTCCGAGATAGCTAATGCATAGTCTATTTAACTACTGAAATCTGTGGTTTCTTAGAACTTGAAAAAAAAACTGTTTTCATTCTAAAAGCTAAATTAGGGTACCTGTGAAGTACAAAAATTTCCTAGGACGTCTGTTCCAACTAAATCTCTTCTGCTCTACCATTTTTTGGAGAATTCGGACAAATGATTATAAAGCCTAAGATGGATTGCATGTACTATTGGTCTGATTTGTATTACCAATTTGCAAGCTTAGTAGGTTGATTTTATTGAATATGCCATATCTGATATTCATTCACATGAATGTATGACTGCCCCTTGAAGGACTTTCAGCTGTATAAGGGCCAATAAACCACTATAAATCTCTCGTTAAAATGAAATGTAAATCTCATGGTAACTTCTGAATGGTTTGAAGTCACTTAGAATGAAACTACAAGATCTCTTGACTGTAAGAGTCTTTTATTTTGATAGATCCTTTTTCTCAATTCTGGTATCGCAGGATCAGCAGTCCTTTTATTTTGCTTTGAATTCTTTTGTTCAGAACTTACCTTGTTCCAGCAAAGTTAATTCTTCAGAAACCTAAGATCATAGATTACATATGTAAACAGCCAAAAAGAAAATTGAATTATATTATATTGTTTGGGATACAATCCCAAATTGAGCATGTGACATACAATGCAAGTCAACTAACTAGAGAGCGCTACAAATTCTGCATGGAAACTCTTCAAAACCTTCAGACCCAATGGTCTAAATCAACATAGATTCTAGCAAGGCAGAGAAAAAAAAATCAAATCCAAACAATTGTTTTAACATGGAATTAATATTAATGTGATTTTTTTTTTTTTTTAATCAAGTCAATTTTGGAGTGGTAACAAGGCTCTCCATAGGGGTTCTATATCAGAAACGAACAAATTGCCAACATGGCTGCTTGCGAGCATATTGACCAAACAGCAGGGTTCCTCTACACTCCATTTACTGCCAGTAGGACAATGAATTCTGGCAGTTAACTCGGAAATGGCGTAGCTCGGCAAGGTTTTAGAAAAGTCACATACCTGGGGTGACATCAATTTCTCTCCCCAGCTGTATCTGAGTGTGAGGCATTTTGTGCGGAGTGGTGGCATTATGGCTCCATCTCTTGGGAAGAAGGGCCCACGGTTGAATCACAGAACTAGTGCTGTGACTCTCCACAGCTGCTACTGAAAGTACAAAACGCAGCAGGAAAAAAAAGGGGAAACTCTTTTATAACGATTTCTGAAAGAGTGAACAAGATCTTGTGGAAATGTTTTTTTTTATTCGCTAATCCTATATGGCAATCATCCAAAAATCAGGAAAAATGTCAGAATTGCTAGAAATAATAATCTTAATAAACTGGTGTGCATTTTCAAGCTAATAATAATATTAAAACCTAACAAAACCTAACTGGTTAGTTTTCAGCACTGAAGAAGTCCTACTGGGGCACACTGCAAGTGCTGTCACCCAATGAATTAATCAATCATGTTGTAAAAGTACACAGACGGTGAGATAATAAAATTTGCAGATAATAGAGTTCTGTTGAGTAGAAAGGAGATGATGGCAAAAGAACACATACTGCAAGGAGCTATCTGAAATAACGGGAAAATATGTTAAAATGCTAATGATAAAATTCTAAAGCAGTTAAAGATATGTTTTCAAATGCTTTTATGTTTAGAAGAAATATGCTTATAAACTCAATTTGTGAAATAGTTCTACTACTGTTCCATGGTCTTGGGTTTTAAATTAATTTAATCAATGAGGAAAAGGTGCAGAGTTGTTTATGAATAATGCAGTTGAAGTATTCCTTCTATATACAATAGCATAGATACAGACTTCCTCAGATGGAATGCTGTACCCAGTTCTGATAGTCATTTTTCAAAGCAATAATGCAAGATGAACTTCAGGTGATTTCTCTGAAGCTTCCTGAAATCAAAAAATAGGCAGCTTAGACAAGAAAAAGTTGGGAAAGAAGAATATAAAGTAATAGCTGAGATGGCCCACTATGCACTTTTAACTAGCCTTTTTTTTT
>VZSV01000104.1:2543944-2623204 GCA_013398735.1 Nothocercus julius
TATCTCTATATTCTATCTGCAGATACAGAAAGCTACATGTGTAGTATGTGTTTATTCAATTTAAATGGATTTTACCAAGTCTTAAAAAGACATTTCTCTACCTTCCTACTTTTTGTTTCATTTTGTTTTTACTTCTCTAAGAGTGGCACATCATGTCATTGATAAATCAATATCTGTTTCCTCCTAAGAAAAACTTAGTTACAATGAAATCTACTGTCTAATGTGGATTCTGCAAAAAAGATTTGCCTTCTCAAAATTTCTCTTTTTAGTAATTTGAATAAGCCAAACCAGTAGAAGTTTGGAGCTCTTGAAATAGCCTCTTCGAAGTGGGATATAATCCCGTTCTGCTGTTCGAGGTCAGAAACAGGAATTCCATTCATTTTATGAATGCATTATATCAAAATTCTGGACGAACAGCAAGAAAAGGGGCAGAAAGCCCAATCCTGATCATACTGTAACGAGAGAGGGATTTTATCACTGACAGAAAGATGTACAAAACTGACATGGGCTATCTGCAACTAAGTGATTCTACAAAGCGTTTCCCATTACAGTCTTTAATCTGACGTTCAGTGCTGTATAACTGAATAAAATGATACGTGGAGTTACTTAAGAAAAAAAAAAAAAGCTTAAGTGAAAGAGAAATCAAATCTGGTGGATTAGTCCCATAGTCTGCATGAAGCCTGCATGAAATCTGCAAGATTAAGCTTGTTGTACCTTTGGCATTATCGGAAAATTTGTCACCAGAAAGCACCTTAAGTACTAATAACCCTCGGAAAATAACAGATATCCTCACAAAGTAACCTATAGAAAAATGACAGCCCTTCTACCTTATGTAAACTCACTATTACTCACTCACTATTATCAAAAAATTATCATTGCACTCTACATAATTGAAAAAGAAACAGGGGAAAAGCATTGCGTTTTGGCAGAAGTCAATGTGGGACACCATCTATCTTACTTTAGCTCTTCATCTTGCCTTGCAGGAGTTCTCTAAGCTACCAGGTACTCATTGCTGCATCACATGAAATGTCTGGAGAGGTTCAGTGGTGGCTCAGGGCCATCACAGAAGCTGGTGACTTACTGGTTACTAAAGAAAAGGAAGGAGGTGCAAAGAGATGTACTTTACTAAGAATTTTATGTTTTTGAAAGATACATGATTTGCTGCTGTTCAAGGATAATAGCCCAGTAAGTTAAAAACTTATCAAAAAGGAATTAAAAAAAGTTAAAATACGTTGTGTATATGCCTTTTTTCTTAAAGCAAAAGTGCTTTTTTTCCCCCCCTGTTCCTGTCTGGCTAGAAGTTGGTGAATGGGCCGTCAGATACTTTAACTTTTCTTATAAGAACAAATTCTATCAATTTGCGTGTGTTCACAGGCTCAGATCTGGAACCAATAAATAATCTCTCAGGAAGTTTATAATAGCATATATCCTTTACTTTCCTAGTTAACAGTCAGCCTTCTCTCTGTCACATACATCTGTCACAGTGAACTTGATTGCTCTTTCTGCTTACTCAGAGGTCTTAAGTCCTTCAGTGTCCTCTGTATTGTATCTTTAGCTAAATTGAGCTGTGACACATTTGCAACCTTCGTTCCAGAAAAGCAATACGGTTATTTCTTCCAGTTGCTTGAGGGAGTCCAATTATTCTGACATTTTAAATTCTGATTGATTTTCGGGAGATTTTCAAACTCATGTTGAAGATTTTGGTTTCCTTAACAATGCATGTACAGAGGCTATTATCTCCCTTGTTCCTTTTCACATGCTTTATGACTTTTTATGCCAAACTGTAACGCTAGTTTGACCTGAGTATTAGCACAGCTGCCATCCAGGTCTGTAAGCCATCAAAAGCAGCATCTGATTCTACTGGTTCAGAATAGGCATCACTAAAATACATGAGCATTTCACTTACTTCTCCATGAGCTGTTTGGGTCCAGAAACTCCCATTTCATAGCCTAATCTATTTTCGTCAAGCTGAAGGACAATCACATTTCTTTTAGTAGCATTTCATCCATTCATATTGCCCTCTTTATTTCAGTTCTATCTGCTTCTTCATCTAAGTTTGGCTTCATGAGTTGTGGGATTTTAATTTACAGAGATGTATTGGTTCCTTCAACAAGAAAACTCTGGGGATTTTTATTTTTGTCTTTGCCCATATGGCTTGGGAATCTCTCTCCCTATACAGGCCAAAGTATTTCTATTAATTTATTACATATCATTAATGAGCACTGAAGGACTCATGCAGAATTATTTTGCTCATAATTGCACCTTATGCGTAAAATTTTAACTAGTTCCAGTGCTCCCTTACTCTAGCTTTATACTGCTCCAGTGCTGGAGTAGTAGTTTTGCAAATGGGAGTAGGACAATAGTGAGTAAAATATATACTCCAAAGGTGTTGTTTATACATACACAGCAGATGGTTTCGTATATAAGCAAAATGCCAAGTGTTTCATTTGGGCTCTGTTTGTTTTCTTTGATAGGCTGGATTCTTTCTAAGGCTTCTTGCTTTCCACCTGTCTGGTCATCTGAAATCTAAAGAACATACGTGCCGGCTTTACACTGAATTAAAAGATAAAGCACTGTACATTATCAGTTTAATCAGCACATCTTTTTTAAAAGCCCTCTCATCTAATTCAGGAAAATGCAGGTGTGCAGATTAAGAAAGAAAAAAAATCCAAAATATCCTTCATCACTGAATTGTTATGTTTAAAGATACTGTATATATGTAGAAAAGCTGAGTATTTTAAAAAGTTTAATGACATTAACATATTTAGATTATGTTTGCAATTTAGGTAACATTAATTACTTGGCAAGTCATTTCTGAAAGGGTTCTTATACATCATGATGTATTTCAGGTGATTACAGGGCACTGCTATAAATGGAAAAAAAATGACATTGCAGTATCCTTAAGCTTCTCCTAGCTGTAGAAGCAGCATATAGACTAATCTCCTGATGTACTAGATAGAGCTACTGGGGCTGAATTATAGACCGAAATGAAGTTGTTTCTGGTTTTAGGTCCGATGTATTTATTAAGCTAACATTGCTGAAACAGACACCTAATGGCAGGTGCTCACATAATATTTCAGGGCATGCATCCTTCATGTAGGCTGCATGCAGTGCATCACGAGGCTGCTGCTGTGATAAGACTGCAGAGGCATTGCAGTCTTGCTGCTCTCGTTGGTTGTCATGGCCACAAGTAATATACAATACAAGACACAAAGATCCAGACAATTTTTAAAAATGATACCAATGCTACCACTTTTCCCTGCCATGTCTTTTTTTTTTTTTTTTAAAGCAAGCTTTATGCTTCGTGTTTAATTATAGAAAACTCCTACATACAGTAACAATACCTTCACAACTTCCTGCACTGCTTAAAGAATGACAGTACTTACATTGATACATAACATTCACTGACTAATTTTGTAGACAATTAAATTTCTTTTTATCCAGTAGCTATTGGCATGCATGTATCTCCCAATCAAAGATACCTTATTCATGTAAGCCAATACGTGACAGCCTTGTTAATTACTTTATTTCTTCAATGCCAGATATCATTATTAACAAGAATAAAGCTACATTTTCCATATTAGCATCTACATATGACTGCTAACTGGGGAATTTTAAGTCGTAAAAAATAAGCATGTTAGTTTTTGAAAGTTGAATTTGTCTAGCAATTAAGAGCTATCCCCATTATACGCACTCGCTAGATGACTGAAATGAAGGGAGATTTTTCTGTTGTGTTCTGGTGTTAACGGAGAGTTTCTTACCACCAGTTAGCCTTTTGCTAATAGGAGTTCAGCCATCTAGGCAGATTGGCCGTGGATAGAGTGCGGGTTATATAACCCGTGTTATTCATGGATTATGCGGGTAGTACTTGGTTACGCCACAAGAGGTCACGCAACATTTATAAATCCAGTCAGGGGAAAACGGCTAATGGACGGTTCTATCTGCAAAACCGTGAAGTTAAGTTTCATGCAATTAGTGAAAGGCAAACAGAACAAATTGTAAAAGGACAATAAAATAATTTTCGAAGACTGATCTTTTTTTTCTTTTATAGCTCTCCCAGTCTCCATGATCTGCCGTAAGCCATATCCAAACACCTGCTGAAGGCAGGGGGAAGCATGGGCACTGCTGTGGTACCCTCTGAGTCACTCTCAGGATCTGATGTAAGCTTGGAAGAAGGACAAGAGCAGACTCTCCTTGTCAGGGTGGGTAACATAATCAGATGATATACGATGCATCAGATAGCATTACTGTGATCAGATAAGTACACTTGGCAGTTCAATGGAAAGTATTAGAGTTGAGTTTAGCTGGACAAATTGCTAGCAGTTCGGCAAAATGATAGATACAAAAGAGTTTTTAATTTTGGAGAGTTTGCAGCCTGAATCTGTGAAAAAAAAAGGTCATTTCATAAAGGTATCACACCTTATTTTCAAAGAATTCTCAGTATTATATGATGATACACAGTGCAATAGTACCCCTAGGGCAATTTCCATTTGCGCTCACTGAAGTAAGCAGGTACTAGGGAGCCAAAGTATGGAAGAAAGATATGGGGAATTAATGTAGTGCCCTATCGTGACAGGGCAGGTTTGAAAGGAAGTATAAAGGATCTGGTTATACAGGGTCTGCTCTAAGATCTGCAAGTCCTCTGAAGGGTTTGGTGGCCGTGTTTCCCACCTCCTTCCATGGCTGCCCCAAGCCCTATGGATACATCACATGGAAATTTTTTCATTCTTTGCTTTACCTGTAGCAGGAGAACCATAAGGCCATAATTATTTGACACACAATGGCCAATCACTTGTATCATTAAAATTCCCTAATTATGTGCCTAGCTCTCAGGCTATTATGACTTCAAAGGAACTGCTGTAGTTTCCTTTGGGTAAGCAATTCTTCTTAATCTCAGGTAAATATGTAATTGAAGAGAAAGGAATAGCACCATGCAAGGACTGAGTATAGAGTGACAGGTTGTCTTCTCAGAGTTGAAGTACAAATGCCATATATCATATTAATAATTTTTAGTACTTGTGTTTTTTCCACTAGGTTCTCACAAAACCTTTCCAAAATAGGACAAGTATGATTATTTCTATTTTATAATATGAAAAATAGAGAATTAAAAGCTTAAGTTTTCATGAGGAAAGAAATACTCAAAAAAACAAAGCTATTTCAAACATGTAGCTTTAAAAAGCTTACCAAGCTTGTTTTGTAAGTGCAGTCCTATATATCTTAAGGACGGTCATGGAGTTAACCTCAAATGTATGATCTTTTATACAACTGATTGTGTTATTTTTCACTTACATTTGCCTTTTTTTTTTTAGAGAGCTACATAAGCTGTATACATTGGTCTGTGTTACTCTTCAAAAGATCCTGAAAGGAGGACAGTAATTAAATGTTTGCCATTTCATTTTCTAAAGTACCTTCTTGGGACTGAAGACTCTTAGGCATCAATTTCTTAAAGAAGGCTGATATTTTCTGTAAGTACCTGACATTCAGGAAACCTTAGTGTGATTGAAAGAACTCTCTCTGCGACCTTGAGAAAGTCACTTACACCTTTATACCTGTATTTCCAAAACAGAAAAGATATATAATACTCCCTTACCAGTCAGGTGTAGGAAGACTGATGAGTAAAAACATTAAAGAACACCTGGATAACCACAGTGACAAAATTAACAATCCCCTCCAAAACCAGTGCACTCCAAAATGGAAAAAAAGGGAAAGCAGGATAAAATGCCTGAGGAGGAGGATTGTTTTTAAGATGAGCAAGGTGGTGAAACAGATGGAAAGAGGGAGAATATGGCACATCCTACAAGCCTTATGTCAGGACAAGGCTGTAGATGGAGATCCTGAATGTTCCTCACTGTAGAGATCTTGTGAGAGCAGATAGAACAATTTAAAATTAATCCTTTACTTGAGTGGGAACTCATATAATGAAAAAAGGCCGTTTTAATATAATCACTATTGCTTAAGCCCTCAGACAAATGTTGTGTTTTGTTTTAAGTAATCTTCAAGTAATGGAGATGGTGTTGTAGTAGGAAATGATAATAGCAGAAGCGTGTGTGTAGGAGGATGTGCAAAGTGTTTTTGGAAGGCTCTCATGTTAGAAATAAAGGTACAGCATAAACAAATCACACACCAAGGGAATGAGTTCAGTTTTTGCACAACATCTTTAGGAAACACATGAAAAAAACTAGGGCTCCAAAACAGGTGCAAACAGAGAGGGCTTCAGTCCTTACTCTACTCTGCCTCAGGGCCTAAGAAATCCACGAGTACTGCAACCTTGAGAGTTTACAGCAGCCTGAGCCAGTAGCATCGTTTTGAGTTGTGCCAATAGCAGCCACCATAGCCTGGTGTTTTGTCCCACTGCAGTGCCCGAACTTTTTGGGAGCTTGTCAAATGTTCTGGTGCCAGGGGCTTCTCACCTGATTAAGCAGGGGCACACAGCAGGCTGCGTGGTATCTCTTTGCTGTCTGCAGCAGTAGCCTGGAAAGAAATACCTTTCACCTCCTCGGTGACCAAATCCAACATATGAAAAGGCTGCAAGTGAAAGCGAAAAAATCACGTCTAGTTAGTCTAATTCATTCTGAACAATTTTCCCCAATGAATATGTAGACAAAAGAACAGAGAACACTCTCATAACAGTGACTGCTGTTCATTAATAAGCATGTCTTGAATACATGGATCGTTAGAGAAAGAAATCAAGGGAGAAATGAGTGGTTTGACACCAGCACCTTCTTGACATCCCCTTAAATCCTTTCCACCCTATAGTACAGAGTAGTGATAGTCCATTCCCCATCTTTATTGAGACGTATAACCATTTAAAAAATAAAATAGAAATAGTACCCTGTACTTAAAGGAATCTCCTCTGAAATCCAGTTATGTCTAAGATTTTTGAATGCAACCAACTCTCCAGACACTACTGCTAATAAATTATAGACAATACACACCTACACTTTTCAACAGCAGATTGCAGTATCTTCTTCTGTGCCTGGTCTTATTTTCCTTATTTCAAAGTCTACTGTTCTTTGTTATAGTTATGAATCCCTAAGTAAAAGTAACAGATCTGAGCAGAATTTGGAGTATTAGACAGGTTCAGGGCAGACACATAAGACGTATTATAAAGGTAAATCAATTAATGAAGCTTCATTTCTATACTGTTTAGAAGCATGCTGCATAATATATTATGAGTATATTGAGGAACAGGGTCTTCTGGCATGCAAGAATGAGTGACAGTTGAATCACACTAGGTAATTCAAAAACAATTTCAGTCCAGTTCGGGTTTCTGAATTCACTGAGTATCTGATTCATGCATACAGCCACGGAGGAGACTTAATACAAGACTTTCCTCTGCATGAACTTGAGTGCCTGCAAAGCAAAGAGGAGCAGAGTTCATGGGAATGTTTACCTATTTACATGAACATTATGCACTCCCCTTCCCAGCTCTCTGCTTAGGAGGTGTTTTGAGTGGGAAGCTTAAGACAGCTGACTTTTCCTGTGAATAAAGTCAGCTGGCAGCAGAGCAGGTGTTTAGGAATATGGCCATAAAAACATTTTGTAGACAAATTTGTTTATGCATAGTGATTGCAAATGTATATCTATTCTGAATGTATATTTTACTTCAAAAACATTTTCATGGTAAGAAGGAATTGTTCATTCCAAAGCTGTAATCACTCATGATACTTTTTGTAAAAAGAACGTTCAGTCCCATGTCTCAGGGCTTGTTACCAGTTTTCCACCAGCTTTTGGTCTCATCCCTCTGTCCAAGAGCTGAAGATTAACTCTGGAAAAGAGAGATGAGACCAAAAGCTGTGGAAAGCTTCCACACATCTGCCACCAAAGAGCTCTAGCACTGTAGTTCAAAGGACTGAGTGATAAGTGTAAACATTAGGCCAGTGTTTACAGACACTGTTACAGGCCAGTTTACAGACTGGGCTTCATGAGCCCAGTCTGGAGATTATCTAATGCGTTATTGCTAGAGAGAGGTAGATACAGACATCAATTTAAATGATTTTTAAGTGCATTTTTTTTACCCATTGGTTCAGCCCAGGTGCTTGGAAGCTTAGCATTTGGGCATGTAAATCCTTGTGCGCTAATGAACTTTGTTTGATACCCCTTATTTAAAGAACAATTTCAAATCCCCTACCAAGATCATTACATGCACATGTGAAGTCCCAGTGAAGGCCTCTCTTGAACTGCTGCAGATCTTCTGGAGAGTAAGTGAGTGCTAAAAAAATTCTGACACAAAAATAATAATTTTGACACTTAAATTATAGAGCTGTAAATCAGAGCACTTTGGGCTTCTGAAGATTCTTAAATGTAATCTCACAAGTACACACTATGGAGGAGAACTCCGTGTGAACATGGGAATGTGAGAATGAAGATCTGTATTGAAATATTGAGGCCTATGACTTATCAGCAGGTTCCCAAACTATATTACTGATGCCTAACTACACTATGTCATCACATTAAATACAAGCAGCACTCCTGTCATTGTTAATAGTCAAGAATTGATACCAGTCCTATCATAGGACTTCTATTGCATGAAATTCTTCTCAGAGTAAAGCAAGATCCCATACTGGTTAGACTAGTAAGAGTTACACTAAAACAAAAAACCTGTGTGTGGTAAGATATAACTTCTGGTAGACAAAGGAGGAAGAGAACTGCCTCAAAGGAGCAAAATATGGAGGCCTTTTTTCAGAGCCAGGAGGAAAGACATTTACAATATTGCATTTGGAAGCAAAACGCTCCCTGCAGATACAATGATATAATGAGCAAAATTCTAATCTAAGGGCTAAATAAAGACAAAAATCTTACCAAATGAGTTTCATTCTCTTCTAGTTCTCTTTGAGTCATAAGCCATCAATATCATCAGTGCATAAGCAGAAAGAACATGAGACAGCTTCTGTGGTGCAGCTTTGCTGTTGGGGTTTCTGATCCCAGCAGTTCTTCTCAAGTAAAATGAAGTTCTGCAGCGTCTTTGCTCCTAAGGATGAGCTCTATCCAAAAAACTGGTAAGGATTGCCCAGCAACCTGACATAACTCTTATGACAACAACCTTGTGTTTAAATGTTAAACGCTCCTGTGAAAAAGACTGATAATAGCAAATAATCTGTATCCTTTCAATAAATTGCTCTTTTTTTTTTTCCTTAACTGCATGCAAATCTTACCTCAGTTTGTTTTTATTAAAAAAACATGTTGTTGATGGGAATTTAATTCCAGCATTTTAATTTGACTTTATTTTCTGAATCCTTAACATCAGAAATGAAATGTAGTGTTCTTCAGAGTACCATATTAAGCTTTTTTCTTTTTTTTTTTTCTTGGTATTCTGAACTTAGGAAGTAAAATAAAAACTAATCTAGAATGATTAAAATTGTTTTTCAGTGGAATGTTTTCCTGTATGTTTTCTGTTAATTCAATCATCAAAGAGAAAGATTCAAGCTCCAAGTCTGGGTTGGTCAGCAGAGTTATGGGAGGAGAAAAATTATTTAAAGCAGTTAAGAAAACCTCTATGGAAGCAATGTTATGTGTGTACTCCTAGAATAGCTGACTGGTACTGACTTGGCCACTCAGTTCAGGCATTCCAAAAATCTGGTAAGTTCATCTTTAATGGGGAAAGCCCCAGCAAAACAGAATTCTGAAAATAAAATATACCTGATTCAAAAGCTGATTTTACTCAATTTTATTTACTTGATCTTTTTTTTTAGGAATAATCCAGTCTGCAAGCAATGTATATATAACCATGCCTACTGAGACCAGTGCAAAGATTTTGAAGATATGCCTGTCCTTCTCTTTTCTGCTGCCCTCCTATTCCCTATATGTTCTAACTTGAATGCACATTGTTATTGTATTTTGTCATTACAGAAAAAAAGCTGAATATGAAGTCTGTGTGCTTTCAGGGGTAAGGTTTCGGTTTGTGTCTCTTCAAAATGTAAGTCAGTGTAAGACAGAGCTATGATGCTGAACAAGCTACAAAGCCAGCCTGACATAGATGCTTTCCACTATTCAAGTCCATAAAAATGACTGCTGTCTTACCCCACTTAGCTCCTTTCCTCATTTCTCTACTGTTTTGTGGTACACCTTCGAATATTTTTGTGACTTTTTTTCACTGCAAAGAAAAGCTCAATAGATTTTCTAGGCTATTTTCAGAATAGGAAGAGAGAGGGAGTAAGAGAATATTGGCAAATACTGGAAAGGAGCCAAGCTCATTTTCTCATTCTCAAGCATAGGGGTGTCTCATTCTCAAGGACAAGGCAAAGAAACTGTCAGAAGGGCTGGCAATGATTCCAAAGCTCCCAAGCCAGAGAAAAGGATAGTGGCCCAAAGCCTTCTGCCTCCTGCCCTGCACTGGGTGCCTGCCTACTGCAGGGCCAGCAAAAACGATGCTCCTAGTTGGGACGGCACCACACAGCGCTGCCCTCAAACCAAGCAGAAGTATGTTCCATCATGTGGCTCCATGATGTGAGTTTATTAATGCAAGGATGGTTGTATACTAGCACACTGGTTGGGTAAAGTACTAGCTGTCCCACAGTCATAAATGCAGAGCTAGAGCATTTGATCTGTGTAGATGTACAGAAACCTTCTCTGATTGTGTATATCTAACACATTAACATCTCATACCATCACATTTCTACTCCATAGCAAGAATTATATTCCATTTCTGTCACTCATGAGTGACATGCACTTCTTTTTACTTTCTTACAAATTGCTTTCTATTTTGGAATCAAGCTACTACATGAGTTCATAATTAATTAAGACTCACTTACCTCTGTCTTTCATTGCATCTGCATGACATAGATCAGCAAACCGACTATATAACTTATTTGTAAACATACTCCTCCTTTTAGAAGCAGCAACAATCTTTGCAAGATCCAGAAAAAACATAGGCCAGATCATGGCTCAGACTTAACTTCTTTACATTATTACACCAGACCTGGATCTTCCTCAAACAAGTTCAGATTTAGAAGAAACTATATCCATCTTTGACCTACATCAGGAGTGACTCAGCCTATGCACTGAGGGACAAAACTGGTGTAAATACCTTTTCATGATTTGGCTGTAAGTAATCTCTGGTGTGTAGAACATCTGCTACCTCTGTAGAATTTTTTGTGTCTTTTTATTGCTAGGTTTGGCAAACATAATGCACATAATGGATTAGATCACTATGCTACTTGCCAACAAAGTGTGTAAGAATCGTCTAAAAATAGCACTGTCCAAAGATGTATAGTGTCTGCCCTATTATTAGTTTTCAGTGCTTCTGAACTAAAAGGCATTTATATCTCAAGCTATAAATGATGACTCCTGTAAAGCTAATAATTAAAAGAGGCCATATTCACTGTTTCTAAAATGGAGTCTGCTAGATATTTAATCAGCTCTTGCACCTGACCTCTGAAGGGTGAATTTATCCTCCCAAATCTTCCCTGCCACTTAGTTCTTGTTATTTATTATTTGTATATATTACCGATAGTTGCATATTAAACATTGTCCAGATATTGAAAGAAAGATACTCTGAGGAGTATATTTGGACTCTGAGGCACTCAGAGTCTAAAGACAGACAAGCTGCTAGAGCAAAATGAATAACAAATAGGGATTTAAAACATACGTAGCTAGGTACGTGTGTGTATATATGAGTCTGCCAGTTCAATAAAGTCTGCAGCAAAATATAGTGGATTTTGTTTGAGTATGTGAAAAAAAAAAAAGATTTAGAAATATAATTATTCTACTCCAGACTAAGACTGTTTTTCATTTTTGGTGTTATTGCCATTACTGTGCATTCAGTCCTTAGGGAGAATGGCTGAATCTGATTTTTTTTCTGTGCAAGGAATGTATTAGATTAATTTTTTTTTTTCAGCATTGCTGGAGTAAGGTTTATTTTTAATGTGATCTTTAACCCTAACAAATCTCCATTTTTACTTGTATTTTAAAAGGTTTTTGAAATTACAACAAATTAATTCAGATTTTGAAAAAAAAACACAAAGCAGCATATTTTATCTGAATTTACTGCATGAACTCCACATTAAAGCACACATCATAAAAGAGGGATCTCAGAGCAGGGCACACTTTTCCCCTACCCATGCTCTTACATGTTCCCTCTGGTAACTCTAGTACTTAGTGAGCTTCTGTTTGCCTGTAGGTTGAATGAGCTTTCCATATCCAAGACATGTCTGTAAGCACATGGGTTTTCCATGTACAGTTAATAAATATATAAACAGCATTGCTTTTTTTCTCCTCTCAATTAGCTGTTTGTTTCTTTTCTCCCCTGACTTTTCCACTTCCATATCTAATAAGTCTTTTCCTTACCATTTCTGCTTCAAATGTTGGAACTGTTAGTAATGTCATCATGAGCCCTAACGGTTTGCTTTTTTTCTGACAGTGTCTGTAACTAATTTATTTTCTTGTAGTCGCAGCTCCCTTGATGGCAGCCTGTTCCTATCTTTCATCTGGAGCACATGCTAAGGAAGAAAAGAAAGATAAAATGACAGAAAGTTTTCAGTGCGTTATGGTTTGCTAATCCAGTGCTTTAGATCATGCTGATAAAACAATAGTCTCCAAAATCTCCAGTAAAATGGAATGCATTTCTTGCAAGGCTGGCCCATGGTAAGTGTGTGCAAATCTCCGTCCTTCCTTGATGGCTACTCTATTATAAGATCTTATTAAACCTTCTTCTGACTAATAAGGAAATTTTAGTCCACATCCACACTGGGATGTAAGTCAGCTGAGTCAATACAATACTGCAACAGCCAAGCAAATATATGCTGAAAGCTAACGTTAAGGAATGGCAAGGAAAAGTATCAACTATCTCAACTAAATATAAGGTAACTAATACTAAACTAAGTTATCTACATATATAACATAGAGACTTGCAGCCCGAAGCCTGCTCCTAGACCTGGATTTCCAACCTAATGCTTTGCAGTGACAGCTGCTGTGCCTGTCTTCTCCTTAGATATATATAAAATGGTTTATGATTTCTGCTTTTTTCTTCTTTATAAAGAAATTGTCTTTTCTAGAATGATCAATAAGGAATTGATTCTAAAAATATTGTTGCTGTGACAGAAGTGCAGCCATTAGATCTATTTTTAATCTGCAGGCCTCAGATTAAATTTCAAATCTAAGTTAAATATAAGATATGCCATGTTTCTGAAGTATTTTTAATAGAACTTTGTTACTACTGACCTTGTTGACCTTAACTTCTACTATATATACCACTATTAATTTCATCAGACTGATCAGCCTCACCTCTGTCCCTGGAAAGGCGATGAAACAGCTCAACTTAGAGACCATCTCTAGGCATGTGAAGGAAAAGAAGGTTATCAGGAGTAGTCAGCATGGATTCACCAAGGGAAAGTTGTGTTTGATTAACCTGAGAGTCTTCTACGATGGGATGACTGGCTGGATGGATGAGGGGAGAGCTGTGGATGTTGTCTGCCTTGACTTCAGCAAAGCTTTCGAAATAATCTCCCATAACATCCTCATGGGGAAGCTCAGAAAATGTGGGTTAGATGAGTGGACAGTGAGTGGATTGAGAACTGGCTGGATGGCAGAGCCAGAGGGTGATGATAAACAGGGCCAAGTCTAATTGGAGGCCTGTGGCCTGCAGGGGTCAGTACTGGGCGCAGGGCTGTTCAACTGGTTCATCAATGACTCGGACGAGGGCACAGAGGGCACCCTCAGCAAGGTTGCGGACGATACCAAACCGGGTGGAGGGGCCGACACTCCAGAGGGCTGCGCTGCCATCCAGAGGGACCTGGACAGGTTGGAGAGTTGGGCAGAGAGGAACCTCAGAAGGTTCAGCAAGGACAAGTGCAGAGTCCTGCACGTGGGGAGGAATAACCCCAGGCACCAGGACACATTAGGGGTTGACCTGCTGGAAAGCAGCTCCGCAGAGAGGGATTTGGGAGTCCTGGGTGACACCAAGTTACCCACGAGGCAGCAATGTGCCCTCGTGGCCAAGAAGGCCAATGGGCTCCTGGCTGCATGAGGAGCAGCGTTGGCAGCAGGTGGAGGGAGGGGATCCTGCCCCTCTGCTCAGCTCTGGGGAGGCCCCACCTGGAGTACTGGGGCAGTTCTGGGCTCCCCAGGACAAGAGGGATGTGGAGCTGCTGGAGAGGGTCCAGCAGAGAGCGACAAAGATGATTAAGGGACTGGAGCATCTATTGTGTGAGGAAAGACTAAGTGAGCTGGGCCTGTTTAGTCTGGAGAAGAGAAGAGAGAGAGGGGATCTGATCAACGTGTCCAAATACCTGAGGGGAGAATGTAAAGAGGATGGGACCAAACACTTCTTGGTCATAGACCGTGACAGGACAAGGGGTAATGGGTACAAGCTGAAACACTGGAAGTTTCATCTCCATATGAGGAACCTCAACCAGTCTATGATTCTGTGTGATTCATCCCACGGGAAGTATCTATGACTTCTCCATAGAAGCACATTTTAAGTTTGAAACGTAGAAACATCTGCTTATGTCTCCAAGACATATCTATATACTGGTTAAGTCTATAGGAATATTTCTTCAGTGAATACTTACTCACCTCGCAAGTTATATTAATAAAAAAATATAAATATATGTATTAAAATTATACATTTTCATATGTAGAAATCCTTTAGGTAAATTCAGTTAGTATAAGTGTTGATGTCATAGATTTGTGGAAGGCATAGGTAAAAAGCATCCTTAGGCCACCTCTTTTCTTCTGTTAGTGGGTGCTTTTCCTGTTCAACCCAATACTGATCAGTTAGACTAATCAGTCTAACTTCAGATGTTTAGGTGATGAGACATGCATGCCGTTCATTGGAGAAACTGCTCCATCTCGTTTAAGTAGGTCACATTGATGGAAATGTTTCTAATTAATTGCTTCAACTCCTGTGACAGTCATTTGTATTCTTACATCTATTCAAAATACAACTTAATAAACCTATTTATTTATAATATGAAACCATATTCTTACATAGCTGACAAAATCCTCACAAAAAACACTTTAACCATAACTATATAACATAATGAGTTACAGAAGAATGTTTTTTCTAATGGAAACTCGATAGACTTTCCTGTTATTCATAACCTTTTAGGTGATACCAATCCAAATGTTGAAATCCAAATGTTGTTCCCTTATTATTTTCTCATCTACTGCAGCCTCTTGACTGTTATCCTGCCTTGATCTTCTATCAGTGCTCAGAAGTTAGGGTATAATTTCAAGCTGCATCAAGCTGAGAACCCCTTCTCTCATGGAGCCGAAAATACATCTGATTAGCAGCAGTTTATTGCTGGGCCAGGAACTCACAGCGGGGGAACAAGGGGGACCAGGAGCCATGGCACCTCCCAGGGGTTTGCCACCTTCTCCAGGTGGAAACAGCCAGTTAGTACTACCTTGCCCCTGCAAGTGGTGGTGACTTCTCACCAAGCCTGTTTCATAGGACCTTTGAAATACAGGTGCCTACACTACAAATGCCTACACTCTCCATGTCAGCAGTTTTGTGTGCAAGTGGAGACTGCATGTGTGGCTGCAGACAAGCCACTTCAAACACTGCATACACAGCTTATGCCTTTTAATCTTTCTCAAATCCAAATCAGAAACAGCACGGTCTCAGACATGCAATCACTTTGTTACTCATCGGTGATTTCTGCTTGGTTTGCTGATCAGCATCTTCTGGAAATGAGTTTTCCACACTGGAATATAGTATTCTATGGGAAACTGTAGCAGGAACATTGGCATTTTGCATTGCCCTTTCCATGAATATTAAGCTACATTTCAGCTGGAATTGTTCCTCATGAAAAACATATGTTCCGTTAGCTGTACATTAGTACTTTCCAGTTATTTTCTACATTGTTTCTTTCCAGGTTTTTTCTCATATTTATATTTGTATGCCACATTACTCTCTTCAGTATTACAGTTGCACCTACAAGGTGAATCATCTTGTTATTATTCCAGCCATGCTACTAACCTTCTCAATGCCTTTGTTTTATGTGTCAATCTTCTCTGATGCTTGCTGTATTTCTGGATCATTAATGAAGATACAAAATAAACCTTGACATAATATTGATTCTCTCAGAGATTTGCTTGAAATGTCTCCAAGTGGATTCATTGACAATTCATATTTTTCTTGTTTACCTGTCAGCAAATGATGACAAATCATTTTTATTCTTTTCTATTTAGACAAATAATGTATATGTTACGGTAAAGCTAGGTTGCTGGTGCTAAGGATATCTAATTTCTTTCTCCCAACAGACCTTTAATTTTATTAACCCGGAAGACAGGTCCCCTCCTTTAGAAGAAAATGACATAAACTGTAACTTGGTGCAACTTTGTGGAAATGAGATGCAACTTGACGCACACTTGGTGCAAATGAGATGCAAACACTACCAGACTGTTTGGATATTCTCTACATACCTCAGCATATCCAGAGATATCCGCACTCTGCCAACAACACTGGAACCCAGGTAAGTCAAGTGTGGGGTCTTTTGCTGTATGGTCTGAGCTCCACTAGTGCAGCACAAGCATATAAATAGGCTGCAAGAATATATCTGAGCCCTAGCAGTGAATTGCTAACTATCTCAAATTTAACAGATACTATACTTTCCGTGCCCTTTCTTATATCATCTATTCCTATTTTACATCTAAAAAGAAGCGTGATAAATTAGGACTTTTCCAGGGCATGGATTTTGTCAGACCTTTACACTGAACCCAATAAATCTTCTTAAAACTGTGGCACACTTTCACTTCTCTAGACTTTGATGTTAACTGACTCTAACAAATGTCAGCATCGCCTGAATCTAATTGGTTTTAGTAAACTAGGACACTAATTGCCTCTGGCTAACCAATAGGTTTTATATTAAAAATAAAATCAATTATTATTTTATTTAGCATTAAGGTTTTTTTTTTCTTTTTTTTCTTTTCTGTTCTGAAATACCTAAGTTGGACTCAGCAGTAGATTTTTTTGGTCCCTGGATAGGATGCCAAAATAAACTTGCCCCGCTGGAAGATTTTAATGGACACAGTGAGAAATTTTGTTTCCAGCTCTGTGTGTCTTCAGAAGCAGTAAACAGCAGTGCTAATTTAGATGTAGGAGGAAGTGTGTTTGCTACAAATACTAAGCGGAAGAGAAGCAAAACATTTATTTTCTTTACTGTGTAAATTCAAAGGTCATGTTGACCTTAGCATTTTGAAATGGAGGATAGAATGAACAGGATAGTTATTGCAGTAGAATAAGCGTCTAGGAAATGCTTCTGTAGTGTAAGCAATAGGAATGACTGCTGACAGATTATTTCCTCTACTAACTCAGTTACCTGTTTGCTTTTTAGAGAGTTAACATGAACAAATGTGACATTAGATTTCAGTACATTATTTGGATTCCACTTCATAATTAAAAATTATTTTGTAATATAATAGATTTTCTAGATGTTTGATAAAAGCTTTATATTCCTTCTAATAGGAACAGAAGTCTATGGAAGAAATATCATCCTGGCCGTGGGCTATACACAAGCACATCTGTACTCCAAGTTATTTTTGTATGTGCTATTCCTTCAGAGTTACAAAAACTATTTTCTTTGGATTCTGGATACTACAAAATCAGTAAAGCATCCTGGAGAATTAAGAGAAGCAAGTTTTTTTGAGCTTTAGCAATACCACCCTCCAGCTAACTGCAAGTATGTAATAAGTCAAAAAGACATTTCTGCCCGTTTTATACACATGACAATGTTATACAGCAGAGGGAGAAGCCCAGCAACAGAAAACAATTTGGTGTTCAGCTTATTTCTCCCAGAATTTTGGACCAATACCATTCATGTTTCAATGGCAATTTCACGACTCAGGTTATGTTACCAGATTAAATTCTGAAGAAGATAACTTCAGCAAACTACAAATTGAATGAATATTTTCATCCAGATTCTAACACAAGAACCATTTTCCACATACTGAACTGAGGAAAGTAATCCTTTGCATTATTTTTTTGAATATTTAAGAGAGAAAATGTTGAGTATTTGAACTTTTTTTTTATTTCTAGGAATATGATTTATCAGCATTAGCAGTTTTTGATATAGCTAACAAAAACAGCCAAGCAGTATATGGAAATATTTTATTTAATTGCCTATTTTAAGACTGAAATTATCTGACTGCCCTTTTAAGCTATAATTTCAGTCCAGCAATCAAAGGAAGTGCAGCATACTGTCAGCAAACTTAGTGTCAGTTCTGTTGCTGATTGATTTTCTATTTCCAAAGTAACATTCACCTTATTCTAAAAATAGAGTAAGAGGCTTTCAAGGGCAGACATGACAACAAAGCTTGTCTTCTATGTGTTACTCACTGCTTAATTCAGTTAATAAAAGAACTTCAGAAATAAACACAGATACACATAAGGGCATTCTTCAACATCTAATGAAGACAGCGAGCAGACTTAATCAATTCAACAGACTATAAAGCCACATGGAATTGCATCCAAATATTTAGCACCACTGCTATACTTACCCAATTTAGAATGTCTGCTTTATCTCAGCAAAGGCAGAGACTTAATTGCATTACATACTGGAAAAGAAATAAGAAAATGGAATGTATAAAGAAAGATGGATAATATTTTTGCTACAAGGCACGGTAATTACACTGTAGTTTTTCATTAACAAAAGTGAAGATCAGTGACCTGATTATTACTACCTGCTATCATCCTTCTTACCTTAAATTTTAGTTAACACATTTCAATTCTAAGTTTTATTAGCACTGAAATTATTATCATTCACATGAATGAGGTGTGGAAAATATAATTGTTCTGTAACAATAATTTAAGGATACTTTAATCGCAGCAAGCTCATACATTGCAACCCTGAATTAAGTGAGTTAGTGAAAGAAAATTAGAAAAATAACAGTCTCTTTCTGCATAGGTTACATATTTTGTTTAAGATAATTTCATTATTTTACGGATCTACATTAAAAGAATGTCAAAAAAGTATGTATTTTCAGTCTGTATTTTAAAACTTTATGAGAAAATAATGTGTATATATATAAACTTTAAAGACTTACATGGCCTGAAGACATACACAAAAGTTTCCGGATATTTTTTTCTTTCTGCAAAGGTTAGGTACTGGTCAAGAGAGTTTTGCAAGAGTACAAGATGGAGCTTTTTAATGGGAGCATCACTTCAGTATTCTATATATTGTCCAAGTACATCATGTACAGTAGTAATATACAAGTCACTTATTCCAGTTCCAGTCTATCTTCGCAAAGTTTTTCTGATGTTAATTCTAAATCTCCCTTCAAATTTAGGCATGCCTTTTTGTTTTAAATCCAGTACATATGAAAGACAATTTGGTACCCTCCTCTTTCATCTCCAGTCAGACTTCCCTCTTCCAGACTCAACAACCCCAGCTTACTGAGTCCTTTCTCAGAAATTATCTTTTCTATATCTCTAATTATTTTGATTCCTGTCCAAAGGAGTCCTCTCATTTGGTCGACATTTTCCAAAATGTAGTAGTCTGGTATTAGGTATACCAAACCAGTAATTCTTCTGAAATCTTACTGGTGCTAAGTAGATTGAACGAATAAATTCCCATATTTTATCGGTTTATTGCCTTGTACATTTTGTATGTTATTTGGCTGTTTTGCAACAACTTCCTATTGCTGATAGATGCTTATAATTTCTGCAGAACTTAAAATTTCTGCAGAACTGCATTTTGTTTCTTGGTAATGCAGCCAGGTAACTTCTGCCTACTTCACAGGAGCAGCTTCCCATTTCTCCAATATGTCAAGGTCATTTTGTATTCTTATCTTATAAAATACATGCATTTCCTCCTGTCTTGGTGCAACCTGGAAATGTAGCATGCTTATTCTCTACCCTATCAGCTAAATCACTGATAGAAATATGGAATAGTATCGGATTCAGGACATACTCTGTAAGATCTTACATGAAACATACCTCCAGTCTGACTCTTTGAGGAATGAATCAACTCTAATTGCAATTGTACCTCCTGAATGCTTTATTGTAATTCTTGTTACTCTTTCATTCGCGCCCTGTCCCTAAAAATTATGAGCTGTTTCATTATGTCATAATAGTTGCCTTCCATCTTTGTATTGACTAGCTCTTCACCATTTGATCAGAATTAAATCTAGAAGAGCTCCAGCCAAAATTGTCATCTTCTGGTGAAATTGGTCTATGTTTGTATGGTGCCTAGAACACTGAAAAAGACTCTTGGGTACTTTAAGAATAACTACCAAGAACAATGTTATTCTACTGCATTGATGCAAAGTTTTAAGTTTTACTCTCCCAAATTAAAATAATTGCCTATTTTTAATGATTTTACATATTGCCTGCATACTGTCAGGCAGCATAGGTTAATCAAAAAGCTTAGGCTATCTTACTTATTTTAGCTATTTCCTTACTTATTTCCTCTATTAAAGGCAGGGGTTCAAAGACTCTTTCTGTGAGGGGTATCAAGAATCATCCTCCTCTTTTTTTCTGTCAGATATTCTCTGAGGAAAATATCTTACACAAAAAAAGCTATTATTAACCTTACTATTTGTCTGATGGTTCTATGCCTCCTAAATCACTTCCCACACAGCAATGTCAGTGACATCTGTCATAAAGAGAAAAGCCAAATATCTGTGTTTTTCCTTTTGGAACCTTATTCTAAAAAAGATTCACCAATTCTGCTTGTTAGGCTTAAGAGAACATTATAAAATCAACTTCATAACAGCACGCTTGACCTGGATGTATAGTTTGCTTTTTTTCCTCTCAAAAAAGAAAAATATGACTAAAATTCGGGTCTGCCAAAAGGGGGAGGTAACAGAAACTTACTATAATCTCTATTACTCCAAAGCTTTAGGAACATTTTGTGGTCTATCATCACAAACATTTCATTCTATTTTCCTACATATTTTGTTCCAAACCATGCAGCACAGCTCAGATTGAGGAAACAGCACAGCTGCATATGAGAGCTAGAATTGCAGCCAACTGGAGTGAGGGCACTGGAGATCACTTGGGCTGGAAAGCAGTTCCACAAAAAAAAGTGAGGGTAGAGAGGGCCAAGTGTGATATGCAGACTCTGGAGTATGGCTGACCCCCTCAGTTCACTTCATTATTTGTTAATTTATAACAAAACCTCAGCTTATTATTGGATACTTCGGAAATATTTCTACTGGAATACAGAGAATTAAAGATATGGTTGCATGAAAATAATTTCAGTGAATCCACAATTCAAGCACAATCCAAGCACAATTGGAAAGAAGTAGGCTGCTAGCCTAAATAAGGTTTTGGGCCTCAAATTTCAGAAAAAAAAAAAAAAGTAGTAAAACAAAAGCAAAGACAAAATAGATGTTTCTAAAAATTTTAATATTCTGGGATCAGATACTGGGAAAAGATTAAACTGTTTCAATACACTCATTGAAATACTCAGAAAGTTTCACAGGTAATAGTTTTGTTTAGAACAACATAAGTTGCCTCCCATCAGCTGAACTGTAGTAACTGATTGTTTGTATGTGCCTACTCTGCCTATTTGTGGGGGGAAAAAAAGCAACCAAAAAAGACATAGTTTAGATGTGAATGAAAAGCATATGCAGTGAGTTAACATGTCTGCTGTGATAGATGGCAAATCAGTAAGATAATTAGAGCCAAGGACTTAGCAAGGAAACCAACATACAATGAGAGATTTCAAAATTTTAAAAGCAGATGTTTTAAGCATTCTTCCTGGACTAGAATGGATTGCAAACACTGGTTCACACAGGAATTAGTTGGAGTCCATAGAGCACTCATAGGTTACATATTAAGATATACTTCAGAAATATCCTGTAGTTAACAAATAGTGAAGGGAACGGACCACAACAGCAGTACTGCAGGCTCCACAGAGCCTTGACCTCAGGGCTTTCAGAATTACACAGTGATCCAGCTGTGAAACATCCACAGACCCAAATGAATATCTGGACTTCATGAAAAGACATTACGAAGGCATGCCAAGCTGTGGCTACATGAGAAAGATCATAGCAGGATCATGGAAGAGAAGTATTTAAGAGAAATGGTGGAGTATGAATATTTCTGAACAGAAATAATTTGCTTGTCTTTAGAGGAAGAGTTTGCTCAGTCTTCATGCTAATTTGGCCAAAGTGCTTCAGGAGGTAGAAACAAGTATATATATGTAAAGAGCAATGAATACCTATACTGTGTCAGATGATTTTATTTTTATACTCTTAAAAATAACTGACTCATAAAGGTAAATAGTTTGGATATTGAATATTGAGTCACAGAACAGTGGCACAAATGGAACGCTAATAACTTTTGTATTTTTCAGTTTCTTTTAATCTAACAGCTACCTTTAAGCTGCCTCTTAGCCAGTTGCATTTAATAGGACCAGTCTGAGATGGTCTGACATGGGAGACATATTGAGATACAGTGCATAATTTTTATAGACTGTGTGTATATGCATAATATGTAGAGAGAATAAATATATTACGTACCATGGGCTGAGATACACAACCTGTTATATTTTCTGGCACTGGTTACAGGACTTACAACTTTGAAGAAAGGCCTATATTCAACAATTTTCTTGAAATGGTATGGAAGAAAATTGTCTGATTTTGGACATCCTTTGGTATTACACAAAATAACTGAAGAGGACAGGTTTGCCATCCACCATCACTTTTTCATTAGACCTAGTAATTGCAAGACCCTAGTGAAATCCTGATCAAAGGAAAGACTATGACTCCTCCAAATGTCACATTTATTTCTTTCTAAAAACAGAAAAAAAAAAAGTACATCTTTTGGTCTTGCATATTCCTCCACTTTTTAATTTTTTGAGAAAAAAAAACAGAGTAATAAGTATAATAAAAGCAATACTTTTATTTGTAACCTGTGAAAGTATTACATGACTTTAAATTTATTAGACACTTTTTTTCTTTTCTTATTAGAGAACTGATTGATTTCTCCTAAATCTTTTTTTATACATTTATATATTTTTTATATTTTTTCAAAACAGAGATAAAAACAAGGATTTATGGATTTATTTTAATCTGTGTAAATCTGTGAAGTACACTGCTGTATTCCTTCATCACAGAACATAGTTCCACAGGAGATGATACAAAGACCAAAATGGAGGAAGAATTAAATCAAAAACATTCTTATCTCATATAATAAGTACCAAGTAATTTTAAAGTCTGTGTTACATATTTTAATATTCTGTTTATTCTCCACTTGTATTAGAATACAAATACAAGACATACAGAAATATGAACTGTCTGAACAGCACTAGTGTTTTTTTTTTTTCCAGATATGGCCAGCTGTGTGTTTCTGGATCCCACCAACACTATCAAACCATAAATCTACATACCTGTCCTACCTGCAAGAAATGTAGCCCAAGGAAAGAGATGCAAAAATATTTATGTAGACAAAGCATAATAAATATCTCTGGCAAAAGTTAGGGTAATAGGTACTGCTGGGGGAAAAGTTCAAGAATTTCCTGGTATCTCATATGAAAGAAAAAATGATGAACATAGAACACAGGCTCTTCTTAAGCTATAACATATTATGAAAGGAAACAAAATGAGATGAAAAGGTCTGGACAACTTTGAAGTTGAGTTCTAGAAATACTAGGCTAAAGCCAAACAAGCACACAGATATGTTACTTATAGTTGAAATAACAAGTCTTAGTGAAAATTAACTTGGAGAACACACAGAATCAATTCACCAAGTTCAATTGTCAGTATGGCCGTTCATGTCAAAGACTACTCTAGGAGCTTTTCTGAAGCTAATTTCATCATCAGAAATTTTCGTATGTGAGACAAACATCTCTTGCTAATAGAGGTTAAGATTTCTGTATGCTTACTGACTTTGCGGTGCTTTCTCCCTTCTACCATGACATTCCCGTCTCTGCAATACCTCCTTTTTTTTTTTTTTTTTTTTTTTTGTTTTCCAGTGTTGTTTCAGTAAAACATATGGCTACCGTCCTTTGAATGGTAAAATGAATAAAAAGTTGATTCTAGCTGAATTTTTTAAGGGTTCCGTGCTGGAAATCATAAAGAGAGGTCAGAATTTGTAGCATTATAACCAAGACAGCTCTTTTCATTTACAGAAAGGGCAGTATGCGGAACGTATATATCTCATTTAAAAGCAGCTTGATTCAGTAATTGCTTTGGCTCTTGTATTTGAATTATACTGAGGTGAAGAAGTTGTAAGATGAAATTACCCTTTACATTCCTGTCTTTGGAGCATATTAAATTAGCAGTGATCTAAAATACAAAGCATAGAGCAAACAGAAAGCACAAAATATTACTTCAAATCTCATGAATACCTAATGATTTTTTTCTTACTTTTTTTCCCAAGCTAAGAATGCCTGTTGCTAAGCTTTTTATATCTTTGCCAGAATATCACTTGCTGAGCTGCCAGGGGCATGTTTTCTTTTAATATATTCAGAATAACATTTTTGATAGCTCCCATTAAGTCACCAACAGTAGAGCAGAAGAGTGTCTCATGATGCTGTAGGGAACCTGAATGAGTAGGTCTATACCAGACAAATTTCCAGGCAAAAGTCTAGATGTGATTATTAAACTGCAGTCCACTTTTTATGACAACTGAGCATGTTGCCATCTGTCTTTATAAACAGATTGGAGGAGATGAATTAGCTGAGTGACATTTGAGTGTGATAGGTTCTCTTCACAAATATTCTTCTTCAAGCAGCCTGTAGCGGAGTTTAAATCAACAAGAGAAGAGCCATATGGCTCACTTATTAAATCATCAATGGCTTTTAAAAGGAATTGTGACTAGCTAGAATATAGCTGACTGAACATTTTTATGATCTACACTCAATCTAGTAGATTTTAAAGCAAATAACATTTGGATTTATGGTTTTTTTTTTGCCGTACTTCTAATATATTGCTCTTCATTGACGAAAGATTAAGAGTATGCAAAAAGATTTGTATGAATGTTTTTTCATCCTGTATGAAACATTGTGCTGATAATTTTCACTAATCTCTACATATTAAGCTTTGCAAACTACTGAATTTAATTATATTGTGTTAATACATACAGTAACATATGCTCATTTTTACATCTTTCCTTTAGCACCCCTGAGATCTTTAGTTGTGTGTATGCATATGGTGATCAAATGCATAATTTTCTTCCACTGTTGGACACAGATCTGATTTCAGCTGCATCCCATTTTCTCAGAACAGCACAATCTTTCTAAGCCAAGAAAAAAAAAATCTGTTTCTGAAATACAATATAAATAATTTTCCCATAAAATTCGGTTGCAATTTATAATAATAGAAATGCCTGGAGATTCAATATCATTATCACACTTACCATGCTAGTCACTTTGGTAATACCAGCTCCATACTGTCCTTATTGCTCCCCTACCTCCCATAGCAAATTTGAAAGCTGTATTTTGATCAGCATGTTACATTTGGTTAAAACCTTCATTACTGCTTTTAAGAAAGTTGTTTAGTAGGTCTGTCAGCTCCCATTCATTTCAAGATGGAGAGTAAGGTTTCCTTCCTGTAATCTGAAACCTTCATGGAATTGTTCCAAGCTCCTAACAGGCTATGTATCTCCTAATCTTCTGTTCAGTTCTGTCTTTAATTTTGTACTCCATCTCCTGTCTGTTCTTTCATGAAGTATAGCACTGTAGGCGGACAGGCTTCTTCGCAGTTCCTGCCATCTGGATTCTTGTGCTGCTCTACTGTGTTTTATCAGTGGTGTCTTAACTTAAAAAATATGTTTATTTTCTCCTCTGTTGCCTAAATGTCTTAACTTTTCTTATGATCTGGTTTAGCCTATTACTTTTAATATTACGCCATCTTATTCAAATTTCATACAATATTTCACAGTGTATTTTCCAGGAAACAGGAAACAGTGTTTTTCACTAGGAACAGGAGTTCAAACATCATCTATGACACCATTTGCTCATTCTTATGCCTTACATGAACTCTAATTAATCCTCCAGTGATTGCTTTGTGATCTCTTCCTATGATTATCTGACATTTCATGATTCTTTGCTCTATTTCTCATTTGCTACTCTGTAATATCATCTATGCATTTGGTTTATTATTTATGACTGAAGGAAAAAATTAAGTGAATCCTGGTGCTTATACTCCTATGAGATGTTTCCAATATCCTTATACTTACATCCACTTTTGAAGGTCTTAAATAAAAATTATGATTATGATCTTATGAGACTTAAGGAGTTTAAATGTAATTTTGTTTTTCCTTTATAACTTTTAAAGTGCTGTACTTGTATCTCGTTCCATACTACGCTTAACAGTCTTGGGTCAAACAACCACAGTTCCACTGACTAAGCATAATGCTACCCATGCTAACTTGTAAGTCATATAAAATTCTGTTAATTACATTCACTTTTTTTTTTTTTGGGATAGTTCTAAATTTTCTTAAGCTGTCCCTCAAGCTCTGCATGATCACAAGCAGTTGGATAAAAGTGCTGTTTCTTAAAAACGTACTTCTATTTTATGTAGAGGACTCTGCACTGGAAACAAATTTGTGTATGATACTGCTCAAATCCAAAGGGATTAACTTAAGAAAACTAGAAATAGTGTTTGTTGGAGCTATTCAGAATGATTGAATAATACTGCTTATATATGTATGTGTTGTTTCTTATAATTTCTTTTTTTTTGCATGGGTAGGCCATTGTGCTGGGTTGAAGATGGGCAAAAGACCTGGAAGTTTTGGAAATTGTGGAAATTTTATTTCTAACAGCTTTCAGCTATACGTGTTTTCTATTTAAATATGCTCTGCATGTTCCAGATTTTATGACAAGTTCCTCTAAATTTGAACAAGGACCAATAACTTCAGTAGCATGTATTTCTAATTCTGAATATTTCATACGCAAATAGCTTAAAAATCCTCCAGGCCCTTTGTTTAAGTCAAACATGATTATGCAGAAGCCTCTGTTAAAAACTATCTAATTTGCTCATCCAGAAAGGTGCTCTATTCCCTCCTGTGAGTTGCTAAGTATGTTGCAGTCAAGATGATTTCAATGGCAATTAACAGTGCTGAGCATCTTTCAGAAGACATTTTAGCATGGTGCAGGCTCAAGCTGCTAGGTGACTAATAGCTGCGTGTCCATATGCAAACTATTCCCTTTGCTCATTTGAAGACAACCTTAAAAAAAAGATTTACTAGCTAGCATTTTCTAAGAAAAAATGGAAAGCTGTTTAAGGATGACTGCTCTATTTGAATTTTTTTTTAATGTTTTTGATATGATGAGTGCTCTTACAATTCACATGATTTCCCTGCTTCAAACAAAAGAAGGGAATCACTGTATTTTTCCATAAGAGCTGAAGAATACTTAACTAACTGAGGTAATTTTAAAACAAATCTTTCTGTGAGCTTAGAAGACAGAATGGAGACTTATTTTCATTAACAATAGGCATAAGCATCATCTAAACTCCCTCTGAGCCTTTCCTCCTCTGTTCCACATATACATAACACAGTTTTCTCGGACAAACTCATTTTCAGTAGTATATGCCAACAAAATCCGTGTGCTGAGAGATTTGATTCTTCCATTTCAAAATTAAATATCCCCTGTAGGAGGTCTCAATTCACTAAGCCAAATTTTTTGCAACTCTGCCCACTAAAATCTGAAAGCACGTTTTGCTGGTGTTGTAAAAACCTTTCATTTAATGAAGGGTTTCTATTTCTGTGTTATTCCCTAAAGCATATTATTGTGGTCGCAAAACTGTTACGTGTTTCACACAGAAAAAAAATATGTGATTATATGCAGGTGAAGAGCTATTCTGGGTTATTCACTGTGGAGTAGTGAACAGTTTAGTTCTGAGCTGCAATGAACTCAGTAGTGATGATAGTCAAGAAGGATTATGGCACACAAGACAGGAAGCTTTACAGGAAGGGAAGAACAATGAAAAGGACTGTAGCATCCTTGAAGTGTCAAAGTAAGAGGGATGAGGGATGCTCAGAGCTGAAGAGATAATTCCTTCCATATGCTGACTGAAATTTGTTTGTTGAATAATTATTTCCAGAATGAGAAGTAGGGGTAGTTTAGTTTCAATTAAAGGAATATACTGAGTCATGACTACCAAGGATGCTGGTTAGTTGTATCCCTACCCTTAGCCTACTTTGATTCTTTTTAAAACATAGACGTATTTTGCTTACTGATTGATTTAAAATGGTTAACGCTTAGGTGACCTATTTGAGATTTGCTTTGTAGAAGAGACTACTCTGGATTTTAAATCCCCAGAGAATTCAACTGAATTTTTAACAGTCTATCCTGTTATTCAAAAATAACATGAAATTAATTGAAGATTTTCTCATGCTTGCTTACTGGCAAGCAATTAACTGCCAACTGATATCTTTAGATTCTACTGATATTCATAACGGCAGGTGGACAGATAGGAGCAAAAATGACTGTTATGCAAATTGCTGCTCAGAGAGAAAATACACACACAGAAAGTGTTTTCCAAGCCATCTTTGCTGCCACAGAAATCAATGTTGAACCTTCACTGACCTCAGCACTGCAGGGTTATATATTACCTTCCCCGTAGTATTATTTGGAACCTCCATTCTAATCAGAGCTCCATTGTGCTCCTCAGAGCACTGGTCCACAGAAAGAAAAATACTGGCCTCAAACACAGAATTGTAAGACCTGAGGAGACCTCAGAGCATCATCTGCTCCTATCCCTTGAAGTTTCAACAGGCTGAATTCTAGCCATGCTTCACCAGTGCCCTGAACTGAAGCTTGCAGGGAGGTCAGATCATCTAGATGTACTGTTGGTTCACGTTGGTGACCAGTTATCTTGGTTCCTGATTTTAAATGATACATGCATTAATCTCACTTCTGTAATTGAATAAGTTCCAACATATGTATATATGTATGTGTATGTGTATGTGTATGTGTATGTGTATGTATATGTATGTATACATGTTGGAACTTACACACACATGCTTGCATGTGAATATATGTGTTTATATATGAAAAGCTTTCTATAGGATTTCTGCATTTATCGCAAATAGGGATATTGTGCTTCATAATGCATTAACTTTTTAAAGATTAGCTGCTATCGAAAGAATAATAAGACTCATTAACCGTTAATCTGGGTAGGCATGAACAACTCAGGTCAAGCCCAGGAGATTTCAGCATCTGTTAAGTGGCCTGGTTTGCTGATAGGAAAGACTAAGATCTTTCCTAATTGGTAAAATGAATAATAAATGATCTTGAAGATGAGTTTGTATTACAAAGGAAATACAGATATTCCTGGCTTGGTCTCCTTCTGCAGGTACATCCCAAAGATGTAAGTTTTGGGTAAAACCTGCTAAAAGCTCTGAAATGTCTAGCAGCTCCATATGAAGTTTAAAAAGTGTTTGAGCTAGCCAAACAGGTAGGTATTTTTCCTTTCTGTTCACACATTTTACTAACATTGCAAATATATTGTCAGATATCTTTTGGATATGTAGATTTATGCTTATACACAGAATAGCTTGCAGGCAGAAGATCAATGCCATTCCTTTTCACAGGCTGAGCATCTCATATTCAGTGCTCCCTTGTGCATCTACAGGCATGTCCTTATTTACCTACTGTAACAATTCGGAGGTTAGCATTGAAGAGGTCCGTAATGAGGAAGTATTTTTCAATAACCAAGAACACTCCCTGGTACCTAGGGGTAAGATGGTGGGAGCATGTCTGAATTCCAAAGGCCAAAAGAAGCATACATTACTCTATAATTCCAAATAGATGTTCACCAAGCAAGTTATTTTTTTTTTTTTTTTTTTTTTTTTTTTTTTTTTTTTTTTTTTTTTTTTTTTTTTTTTTTTTTTTAAAAAAAAAACAAACAAACAACAACAACAAATAAAACTAGAATATAAGATTCTATACAACCTTCTTTGGGAATCTTCCACAGGCCTTCACTGTCCTTAGAAAAGGAGATATCCTAACACCCTAACATAAAACCGAAAACTTTCTGCAATTTAAATCAATTTTTTCCACTCCTATTCATCATTCATGAAAAACTAGTTTTCCCTTGCTTCTCTTTAAATTAAATAAATGCAGTTTATTCAGGCTTTTCTCATCTGGTCTTCCTTTCAAGATCTTTGGTAACTCCGTACATTCTGTCACAGAACACTGGCCAGCTGGCCAATGTTTCTTTCGAATACCAGTTAGGCCTTACCAGCATGGAGTAAACGACAAGGATAATTTCACATGCCTTGTAATCTAAGCAGAAAACTGAGAAGAAAGTTCATTCCCTGTTTTGCAGAAGGAGAACAGAGGCTCACAGAGATCAGTGATGCAGTTTGGGGAAAGCATAAAGGAAAGTTTTGGGAAAGAATCAGGAAATTAGTGCAGGCCTGTCAGTCCCAATTAAATGCTTAAGTCATAGCCTGTTCTCTTTCACAAAGATTAGTCAAAAATAAACATAATAGGAAAAATTAAAGGAAATTCTTAAAACTAAAATTGAATTGATTGGAAGATGAGTCCCATTTCTGTGGTAACCCTTGGCAATTCACATTTTGGACTTATTCTTCAGTGAAATAATAACAGCACTTTCTGAGCTTTTTCATGAAAATGAAATTGTACCAGGGAATGTACGTGTGTCACACTTTATAGTTTCATGGTTAGGATACTGACCTGAGATGTCAGACCCAACTCTTTGCCTCAGGGCTTTTCATTGCTGAGAATTTCAAACTAAACAGAGAAAAGTTTTAACCTTAGGTCTACTATGTCGCAGGCCAGCTATAAAGAAAGGGCTTTCAAAAACATTTAATATGAATTGATATATTTCAGCTTAAGGAAACAGCCTACTTCAGCAAATCTTTTGTTGTAATCAGCTGAGATTGGGAACAGAAACTACAATAACATATTAAAGGAAAAAGGTGAGAAATGAATGGATAGAGTCTATGGAGCAATGTGGATTTGACAATAAGTATGGGATAAAAAAACTCTATATTTATGTGGAAGTAAGCACTCCTTTATTTCTCATTTGCATTTGCTATATTGGTGTGTGCATCATTTTATAGAGAAACTAAGGGAACATTACAGCATTGCGTCTCTAGGTATGGCAGATTTAATTTAGTATCCTCTTACTACATTTATTCTTCATGTATGGGAAGGAACAAAACACAGTGGCTGATCCTAAAAAGTCACTTGATCATAACGAAAGAATTTCAGAATTCTTTCTGTGCTACAAACGCTTGGATTCAGCAAAATGCATGAAATAAGTCAACATAAAAAGTATCTATGCTCCAACATCTATTCTCAGCCAAACTTTCTTTTATTGGGCACAATAGGATTATTTATTGTATGGTTTGACTTTATCCACTTGATTTAACTGTCTGAATTGAATCAAGTAAGAAAATTGAGAATCTAATTAGGTAGAGGAGAGGGATCAAAAGCTTCCATAAATGCCTTAATGTCAACATTGCCTTTAACTTAATGGGAATTGTTTAGGATTAAATGAGGTAGATATTTGGATATTTATCACAGTGTAACTTTAATTGTACAGAAAAAAAGATGTGGCAATATCTGAAGGCAATATCTTCAGATTGATGACTTTCTACCTTCCTCCACAAAAAAACAAGACAGATGGAAAGTATCACTAGAACTTAAATATTGCACTTTTGTATGTGTGTGCTTTTCATGACATGAATCTCTTGAATCTCTTTACTCCTCATAAACTAGAAGCAGAATTTTAGAAGTAATAAAAACACACTTGCTGAAAGCATTATTATAGAAAAGTGGCATTATGTAATGTATTTTAACCAAGATGGAAATAGTACTGAGAGATCTGGCATTCGATTCTTTGATAGCATAGGAAACAAAGCAAGCTATCTCCCATTTGCCAGGAATTTTCCAGTATTTTCCTTTGTCCCACATTGCTGCAGGATATAACCTGTAGCCTATAGGCTAAGGAGTTTCTAAAAGAGTAAGAGAAGCATAGAGTAATCCTTCTCATATATCCTTCTAACTTATGGCAGTCAATGGTTTAAGGACTTCTTAAATCAGAACAGCATCCAGATGATGGTGCTTAATGGAGCTTTCCTCTATAAATTTGTCTAATCTATTTCTGAACCCATTTACACTACTGACCTCCACAACACTCTACAGAGCTGACTTCCATAATTTATGCATTAAATGATAAAGTCTTTCCACTGAGTGTTTTAAACTTAGTGATTGATTAGGTGACCCTTAACTCTTGTATTATTAGAAATAATGCATAATCATTTCCTATGTACCTTCCCCAAACTATTCAAGATTTTATAGACCTCTCTCATATTTCTTGTTGCCTCCTTTCCAGGTTGAAGAATCCTATAAATGCTGATCCATGCCTCTGCTCATGCTTTTTGATCTCTTTTTAATATACTTTGTAGTTTTACTATAACTTTTTGAGGTGGAGTGACATGAGTGACACTAAGAATTCAAAATGTAGAGTACATGATGAATCTATAATAGCAGTGATGCTGCAAAACAGTGCTGCTTTCCACTTTTTTCTCTGTTCTTTTCCTAATAATTCCTGTTTGCTTTTTTGATTGATGCTCCGCAGTGAGCAGAATGTTTTCACAGAAATATCCCCAGAGACTGAAAATTCTTTTCCGGAATGGTAATAGCTAATTTAGAAGGAGTAAGTTTAGGAAGAAAATGCTGAGACTAGGGCTCTTTGAACAGCCTTTCATGCCTGCTAGCAGTCCCACATGATAAGGGGGCTAATGAATTAGACCAGAGGCTTGATTGGGGTCCTTTTCAAGTGACATGCATTTTTGCACCCAGCAGAATATACTGCATGAAGCACAGTGCTAGTCCAGGCTGTAAGGGACGGTATGTAGCACGTGTAACACTCCTCCAGCAAACCCTGACCTAAGGGATCCTCCTGTCCTGCTATGGCCACTGGTCCACAACAGTTGGAGCAAGATCACCAGTTGCAGTTGGCCTCTTTCTGCAGCTTATCAGCCTATAAGCCAGTCACTTGTGTCAGGTATTTGCTAGATCAAAGCTCTACACATGACTTCTTCCATCTCCTAAACATGAATAATGAACTCCTCCACGCATTTAATTCAGATATGAAATAGCAGATGCAGGTCTCACTGGAATCTGCCTGCAAACTTGTCCTTGTGATGTATAGTTTCTCTTGGAATAATATTTTCATTTTTGGCTGGGAATTCCAATGAGATTTTGGTTAAAATTTTTGAAAGGGGAAATATCTTCCCAAGTAACACATATCTAGAGACAAAAGATAAATATATCTTCTTAGTTAAGAGGACTGACTTGTATGGTTTTCTTAGAGTGTTGCAAGCTAGTGAAAAAAAATGGATTTCTAAAACAAGGAGCTGTCTGTAACTCATTAAAAAAGCATTTTATCAGGCATGTGTCTTTAAAGCGATTATAGCAGCAGTTTTAAAGTTACTCCCAGGATATACAATTGAATTGCTTTTAAATTGTGGCAGATGTCACACCATGAAAAGTAAAAAATTCTGTAACATCATTGTTATTAGGATTGCCACCATGAGTGTCTCTAAATAGATCCAACAGATGCATTAAAACTACACAGAGGACCAAGCATAGGAGAAGGATAGAGCAAACAGTGGACAAAATCACATTATTGAAAGATATCTCTCTAGATTTAAAATAGAAATTGCTTATTGTTCTTGTAGCCCTACAACATTTTCTATGTTTCCAAAAAGCTTATCCACAACTCATATATAGTAAAAATATCCCATCAGAATACTTTCTCTCACAAAAAATGCCTTTTTAATGATGTGAAGGTATGCAATAAGATTTTGAATCCACTAAAAATGTTCAGTTGGCTATTTAGAAAAGTAAACATTAAACATAATTAAACATAACATAAATTGACAAATATAATTAAACTTAACATAAAAGTAAAACATTATGAGGTTTTGTTTAAAAGACAATTAGAATGAGTCTTTTAAAAAAATATCTAGAAGTTCAGAAAACAGGAAACAGATTGTCCGCTGTGGCACTGCCTGGTGGAAATTGTAGGTCAGGCTTGTTTTCTCTTCTTCCCTTCCTTCTTTGCTTTATTTATTTATTTATTCTTTCTCTGTGAGTCTGCCTCCAAAGGCTTCATGCCCATCCACAGGAGGGGAGGGGAGGGCTGTGTTTACCTCCTTGCAGCATGTGTTGCAGCACTTACTGAACGGGGAGATGGGGCCCAGCCAGGGAGAAGCTGGGAATACCAGGCTCCCCAGATTATACGATGCCTTTGGCTAGACCTCTAGAGCAGGGCAGAGAAAGGTCAGTCTCTACTTCTTGCTTGCTATAGGAGTTTGGGAGATGCGCTTCACTTTGCGGTGACTGAAAGCAGCTAAGCCACAGCAGCAATTCTAAAGGCTGAAGTCCAGCGAGCACGTTCTGGCTTCTGATACACCATAGGAAATTAGTAGACTGTTATTGACTCTTGGAATATTAAATATGGTGAATTAGGAAAAAAGAACATTAGGGGCTGTTATATACTATGAAAGGGAAAATTAGATTATCTGGCCTGCCTACATATTTGTACCGGGCATGCTATGCATATATTATGCATGCTAACCTATATGTACTGCTATAAATTAATGTTCATTTAGCTTCATATATATGTTACATTTACACTTAGAGGGCCCATTTTCCCACATATTTTGTCCTGAATTTTTGCTCTTCTGTATATCTTCAAACATTAGTAACTTCCATTCTGATGATCCATACACATGCAAATTCTGGCACATATGTGCTGATAAAATACAGCTTAGAAAGGAAAAGCCCTACAAGATTTTGTTATTGATATATCAAAATATACCAATATATCAAATAACAATACTCCAAGCAACAATATTAATGAAAATATTCCAACCAACAATGTCAGAAACTCATGAATGATGTATTTCACTTCTGAAAGACATCCCAGCAATTTCTGCAACGTCTCAGGGAGTCTTCATGCTAATCACTGGGAGGCATTGCTCCTGCGTGCCATAAGTTACCAACCATGTCAATAGAACATAACAAAGAAGCAGCTTTTGATGCTGTGGAGCATTGCATCAAGATGTGGAGGCCTGAAATACCTTAGTTCTGTGGTGTCTGCCAGGTACCCTAAAACAACCCCCAACACAAACTGGGTAAGTTAGAAAGGAAGAATTTCATTACTCAATGCAAACACATAGAAATTAGTTATATGGGCATTTGGACCAGGCTTATAGAGAGAAAAGAGAAACTGTTCCTACCTGCTGCTATGTAGATGGGTGCCAAAATTTTTTTCCTTCTTGGTATTTTTCACATAGCAGATGTTTATTGAAACTCATAGGGCCCCTAGTTTTTTTTATGCTCTTTTAACTTTACTTTCACTGAAGATTATTTTTTCTGGTCCAGTTCATACCTAATTCAATCTAAGATTTCTCAATTCATAACTTAGTTTTGATACTTCTCCTGCTGGATTATTGCTTTTCCCCCTCCTAACTGTGAACCCCCTGATGCTGCTGCAGTGGTGCTGTGTGAAGCCCACACTTGGTCAGTAAACAGAAGGTGTGACAAACATACCAGGGCTTTCTGAAGTATACAAAAACTGTATTGTGAGACAAGGCCTTCTTCCTACTTACAAGAACAGTTTTCAAACTTTAGCATGACAGCACTTTAATTTTTTTATATGCTGAAATATGTCATAAAAACATTCAAGCATATAAATGGAATTAATGCACACAGTTCATTATCTGGTCTTGACTGATGTTACTCCCAAGGATAATCAGGCACTTTGGAGTCATACTGGGTTTGGAAGGACTGGCTCCCAGTGCTGTCTTTGAGGGATATTGTAACAGCCATGGAGAGTTAATGTACCCATAAATGTAGCATCCCTATGCAAATGACACTGATGTCCTTGGGATTCCTGATAAACTGGATAGATGCCTTTTAGAGTGATGTCTGCAATTTTTTCTAGGAAGAAGAAAATGCTCGCTACCATTATTTGTGCAAGAGACTCCTGTGGCCAATTGTGATGAAATACCAGAGAGAAAATGAGAGCCAAAACCAAAGTAGAGTTACCTTTATATTTTTATATGTATTGGTAAGAGGTTTTATATGGCTCCTTTTTTTTTTTTTCTTCTTCTTCTTCTTGGCTCTAGTCAAAAGGGGAAAGCACTCAGATTTGTTAGAGAGGCAAAAACAAGTTAATAAGTTCATGGAAGGTGAAAGTGCTGAAAATACAAGTGCTTGATTCCCCTGCATTACCTAAAGTTGCTAAACTCGTGCTCAGCATGTGAGTTTGTGATGTTTTAAAGGCTTCTTATCTCTCAGCATGTGGAAATGTATTTGTGCACTGGGCAGCCCAGAAAAGCTTTTTGGCAGCCTGTGTACTTCATCCCTCCTTCTTGTGTTTCTAGAGCTAGGAGGGAAGGAGTAGGCACTGGAAAAGAGTTAATCTGTTATTTAGATGCTGTAAATATTAAGCTGTGTTAATGCATAGCTTTCCTTTAACTAAGGAAACTAGAGAATTCTTTTTAAAAGAAATCTCCAGACTTCCACTTTGTCAGGCTGTTTCCCTTTCCAGTCATCTGCCTTTCAACTGATTTTTTTTTTTAAGGGGCTGTTGATGGAAGTAATATATTGGTGACACTAACATCTTCTCCATGGCGAGGAATTGCGAAAGAGAAGAGAAACCATAAAGAAAATAAAATGTCATACCCCTTCTATGTAATCTTTACAAACAATTCTTTCTTAATTCTTTCCTGCAGGATTGTACAACTTCTACAGCATTTGCAAGTTCTCATTCATCTGCAGGACCTCGAGAGAGTTGCATATGGAACAATGCATATTATGCATACATAGCATATGGAACAAAGCATATTATGCTTTCCACAGACTTGAAGCAATATTTAGATTTATAAACACCAGTGAAAGTGGTTACACACTTTGCTCAATGCAGAAAAAAATGTTGTGGTATCATTAATGCAGTAGACCATCCGCACCTTAGAAGAACTTTCACAGGGAACTGGTTTATCTGCCTTTAACTCCTGGTGTGCACTAATAGTCTTCTCTTCCACCCAGTGTTTCCCTGCAATAAGCATTCATGAAGGTTAAGAAATATACTAGCAGTGAAATATATCTCAGAAGGATGGGTCACAGAAATCCAAGGCAGCTTAAAATCTCTGTGCCTATTACCACCAAGAATTTCTTTGAGCATCACGCTTATTTTTTGTGAAACATAAACACACAGCATCCTCACCTCATAGCCAGAAGGCCACTATTCATTTACCACATAGACATTTAACTGGCAGAAAATATCAAAAGACAATTGTTGTAAGCACTTCGTCCAGTTCAAATGCAGTGCACAGAGGCAATTTATACGCTGTGGCATTGCTTGATTCAATGTTTTGCTGATTTTGCTTTCACTACCTGGTCTCTGAAGGAGAGGCTGAGCGCTGGCGTTGGAAGTGGAGTCCCAGTGAGAGGGTGCAGCATGCTGCCCGCTTGCAGGGGAAGCACCAGGGGGACTGGTGCAGCTACTGGCATAGGCACAGCTTTCAGAAAGACAAAAAAAAACCAATAATCCTGCTATGGCAGGCCTTTATCCATCTCCTCTCTTAAACTGCACTTCCTTGCAGACAGAAAACATGACTTCCATACATGCTCACCAAGAGGTTTCAGTATCACAAGAAACAGATCTATGTTTTTCCTCTTGTAATTTTGGTTTTTCAACACCTTACCAATTGTGCTGGCCAGTGTGTTCATGCCTGCTATGACACTGCCACGGGGTTCATGGACTGGGTGCCTTTGAATCTTGTGCGTGGCTGGCAGTGACTGTGGGAACCAGACAACACCAGCACTCCCCTCTGCTCCTGAGTTCCTCTGAGATCTGCTTCTACACACTCTCATTTGCAGTTTCTGTTGTACTTATGAAAGTTGCCTCTAGCCTTTTGGGATGCATTAATCCCCTTTGATCTAGATTCTGCATTTCCTAAGGCGCATGCCTTCTTGCAGGTGCATGTTTCAAATAAGTATAACGGACAAGCCTGTAAATTGCTGATATCGTGGCAGAAACTACTTGAAAGTCTGACCTGTAGCAGGGTTCACTGAGTAATAATCGTGGGCCAGCCAACTGCCTGCACGAATTGTGCTGCCTCTCACAAGCTCAGAGATCATGCCAACAGAACTGCTACAGACATGGCTTTAGCTACAGGGCTCAATCATTTTCATTTTTATGCTGCTACTAAATATTAAAACAAGAAAAAGAAAGAAAGAGTAAAAAGAGAGAGCGAGAGCGGGAGAGATGTATGCCTATTTAAAACGAAAAGAATAGAACCCTAAATGCTGGGATTTCATCTGGCATATCTGTCATCCAGACTAAATTGCGGCCCTAATGTATGAGAGGAAAATGCAAAATTGCCACATACACACAGTCGCATAATAAGCAAATGTTAATTGAGGTGCTTTGTTTGTGATAGCTCCTGGGAGATTTGCAATGAGCAAGGCTTTTCTGTATGGGCTATTCCACAGCATATGCTAGCACATCTAGGAAGAGTCATCACGTCTAAGTACTTTCTACCATCTGCTAGGAAAAGTGAAATATTGAAAGATTTCTCTCTCTTTGCCCCAATGTATTTATGCATGGAACTGTGACTTCAGTCTTCTCTTTTTAGAGCCATGAAGTTGAACCAAATTCTTAACATTTTGTGACCCTCTCTGCTTTGAGCCTTTTACAGAGAAACATGCATACATGTATGTGCCTAGGCGCACACTAATACAAACACATATCTGCATAATCTGTAGGTAAACTATACTGTAGTGAAGGATACAGAGAGAACGTAACATGAAGAAGGTTTTCTGATAAAGAAAACTCCTTACTTCTTTGCTTTGCATTCACATTTGCCTGTACTTCAAGGACAACAACTGCTCTTTGTCAGTGTGGTTTTCAGTTTTTAGGCTGCCTTCATATGCCTGCACACACACACACACACACATGAAGAAAGACACTTTGGTTCTCAGCTGCAACCACTAGGTCCTGAGTGAAATCCTGTCCTACTGCTGTTGTGGTCTAAAAGGCATTTTGACTCCTAGCATTGACTGAAAGGATCCCAGGGCTGGTCTTTCTATCTTGTCGTGTAGAAACCATCTTTGTGGAAATGCTTGATTCATGCTCAAAGAGGCCAGCACAACACTTAACTCCTCCAGTTAGCTTCTCTGCAGGATTTAGATGTTGCAATACCGAAGTTTGAAGCACCTATCACTAGCTCCATGAACAGAAGCTAAAATTTAGAATTAGATGCCCAGGACACACCTGCATAAACAGCACAAAAGAGTAAAAGAATTTCTGTGCACTGAAGAGGAAGGCTTTATTATTCCCTTAGGATGGATTTAAACAAATGGTATGTCTGCAAACTCACCTCTCTCCAGAGTTTAGGGGCCTGACCCACTGCTGCATTGATTTAAGCCAGAATCTTCAAGATGCTTTACATCCATTAAAAGTTTGCCAACTAACATGGTGGTGCCACCTGCCTTTCATTTAATAACCTAGGGCCTGGAGTAGCCAGCCTCAGTGAGAGAGTACCATGTTCTTCACTCTCTTTCAGTCAGTGGAGCAAAATACCCCCATCTCCTACCAACCGTCAGATTACCCCTGGTTTCTGGTTTAAGTGTACAAGTCCTTTCTCAGATTTATTTCAAGCCCTCTGCAAGTGTGTGGACAAAACAACCAGGAATGGAGGAGAGGAGAAGGGAACTAAAGTACTAACAAATTTTCCATCCACTGGAGAGACTAATTCCTATGTATTTGGCTTGTGTCCAGAGCTCTCTGGCGAATAACAGGAAGAGCTCTATAAATTATTAAAAATAGAAGTGTCAGCATTTATCTGTATTTCTCCAGTTTACTGCATAAGAAAAGGCATACACACACACATATACTCAACCTCCTTTTTTTTTCTGAGCAACTTATATGCAAATCCTCAACACAGAAGGATTTTTTACAGATGCCTAAAAAAATGCTGAAAAAATAGGATTTATAATAGAATGCTGACGCTGCTATAACTATATAGTGATACTAGCAGAAAGCATTTCTAAAAGAAATGAAAATAAATAGAAAAGAAAGAAAACTGTAGAAAAAAGTTATATACTTACTAACTTTCTTAACTGACTTAATATACCTGCAAAACAATATTAATAAACTTATCACAAAAATAAACAGGTCTGAATAAAGCCAAGGATGATTGACAGAGAAATGCATGCCTTCTCCCATCTGCTTATCATTATAAGGATTGATAGGCAAATAAAATAAATTCTGACTGATCAGTAAAGAGCTGCATAAAGATTTATAATATTCAGTAAATAGTTTGTCATTGGTATTTTAAAGCACAATTGACAGGATACGACATCCTATTTACTTCCAAGAAAGAGCAATTATGTTATGTACATGAAAAGTGGCTGATAATAACACTGCATGACATTTTGAAGCTAACAGCTTCAATTATTATATATGAATTATGGCCAAGAAAAATATGCCTTATGGGTAATTCATTTGATGTTTTAACTTAACAGGAGAAAAGTAATTAAAAAATAGGTAAGGACATTCTCACCAACTTGAGATAAATAAGAAGGGAAACATGATGCTAGAGGGCTTGTGTTTTTATTATGGAAAAGTATGTTTAAATAAATGGAAAGAGAAAAAGTCCTCCCCTCCCTCTCCTAAATAAAACCAAACCTTGTAATTTGTCTGCTTTATAAAGTTAACAGGCTCCTGGAATGATGGATGTTTAGGCTTTTAGGCTACATTGTATGAGTTTATAAAAGTCACTATGGAGTAGTACAATATCCCACTGAGATGAAAAGAGCAAAATTTCAAAACCATCTCTGACACTGAATGCAGACATTATTTTTTCGCACATCTACTTGCCAATATAAAGGTAATATTATTGTTCTTACATTTAGTCATTTCACACACACAAAGGATCTGCTTTATCCACTTTTGTACAAAACTGCCTCTTTTTTTTTTTTTTCTTCCTCGTCCCCTAGTTGGAGAAGCTAAACTGCCCATCATCTGGCTACCAACCAGCACATAGTCTTAAAAGTCTATAAATATCCCTTTGAGAGACTAGGTGCTTAGAGTACCTCACAAGGAACTTAAAAGATGAGTACCACAAGAAAATATATGGAAAGTTAATATTGAAAATCTTGAGTTAGAAGCTTTGTACCTATTTAAGAGACAACATCCATGTCTTCTATAGGGCAAAAATATGGATGTTACCTTTTGTTTGAGATTTTGTATTACTGATAAATAAACATGCAGCTTTTTAACTATATTGGAAGAAGTGCAATCACTGAGTCAGAAGCAAGCTATGGAAAGCAGAATTAAATATTACGTTCTTTGCTTAATAATTTTCTTTGTAAACAGGTTACAGTCCAGGTCATTTTTACTACCACCTTGTTTCAGCCACCTGATTATAGTATGTCTGATTCCAGGCTTTTTAGGTTTCTTTTTCCTCTTCCTTTCTTCATCTCTTTCCATGCCGTGGATCGAGGTAAAGGTGCAGTAAATCCTTTTGCCAGTTCAAAGGCAAAAGCTCCATCAGCACTTGGGACCTATGTCCACTACATGGCCTGGAGGCGCTCCAGTTCCCTCTCCCAGACCTATTTATCCTCTACTCCTCTACAAAGCAAAACTGCACAGATGCCATTCAAGATAGCAAACCATCTAAAGCAGAGCTATGCAGGGAAAAAGCTGCACATCCCCATCCAAAAAGGTACTGTTCCTATCTCTTCACATGCTTCATTCTCCTCTTCTTTGCTAAAGATATAGATCATCTCATGCTGATGACACCATGTTACACACTATCCATTCCCTTGAATTCAACGCCTGAAAAGTTTCAGCAAAATATATTCTGAGGAAAATTTGTGTGTCTGGATCAAGCCTAATCTTTATGATGAAACACTTATATGCTTTGCATTTAGACAATCCTGTCTCTGTGTCATCTCAGTCCAGTGCCTTATCAAGATTAAACTTCTAAATAAAGGAACATCTTCCTCAAGATTAAATGGCTTTCTGAATTTACTTTGAATCAGGTGCTCTAGCAATCTTGTTCCTAGGAGGGTAACCAATAACCAAAATAAAATTAGATCATTCAATATTGTAGATAGGATTTAAATAAAGAGTTTATGGAGCAGTTATGTAGTCCTTTCATATATAAAAGTAACTTCAATCATTTCACCAATGTTAGCAAGCACATTTTATTACAGGAGGGCTAGTAATAACGCTGACACTAGCCACACATTAAAAAGCACCAAAAGTATTGGCCATTTTATTTGCTTGGAGAGAATATGAGAGAGTTATATTTCCATGTGCTCAACTGAAATATCTGGTATTATTCTTATATACAAGAAGAATTCAGAATTGACCCTAAAAATGTCAGAAAAATCATCTGTATCCAAAAAAAGCTTTCTTCCTATGAATAAAAGAATAGCCCATAACTGTTTTCCCTATGCAGTCACATTTCTAGGGAAAATATACGCAGGTTCCACTTTTTGGCCAAATATGTTTTTACTAAACCTTTGTGAATAACACTGTGTTTAAACAACAATGTATGACTAACAATGAGCATATGCATAATGTGTAAAATTTGAAATGTCAGTTCAACCACTTTCTACAAAAAGATAATTTTGTTTACAAAGGAAAAATCACAAAAAAAACTCATGACAACCCTAATTAAGATACAGCTTTAGGGTTAACTTAATTCTTGAGATTAACTACTGTCCATCTTTTCTCATTTTTCTGTTAAGTAATGATTTTTTTTTTTTTTTTTAGTATTCATGGTATGCTAAATTAGCTCATATTTTTAGTCTCTTGAAGATGAAAGGCACGAGATAATTAATATTGTATAATTAAGAAAGCTCTTTCTTTTTGTAGAAGTGTCTTAATATCATAGTGTGAGAGGTGCTCCCGTTAGTATTACTCTTTCGACAATAAATACAGAATATCACTTCTTGACTGGAAACAGTAGCTGTTCAAATGATTTGTGAAGAGACTAGCATACCAAAGGTCATTCTATAATATGACCAGAGGATCTTTTTCTTTCCTTGCTGTTTCTTCAGTATAACTAATCCTAACAATCTGCACTTTTCCCAAGAATGCTAAAATATTCTGTGAAGAGACAGAAACATATAAGTGTATGACAGCTTCTGGCAGATAAGCAGATAAAGATTTTTTCTTCATGTGCATCTAGAGCACAGCACATCAGATTGGCGCTGAAGTGTGACTACAGTATGTTGCATAAATAAGGGAGAATATAATCTAGAAATTCTCTACAGTAGTTTGGAAAAATGTACAAAGCTAAAAAGATTCAAAAATTTACAGATTTTAACAAGAGGACTAACTGGTGCTGTGTAAGGAATTTGCAGGCCAGGCAGCTTGCTGAGCTGTCAGGCAAGTGCTTTTCTGAAGATGGATTCTCAGATCCTTAGAGCTAAGATTAGCATTGTTCAAAGAATAAACATCAATTTAAAGTTCAGAAGTGTTCTGTATGTATCCTAATCATAAGCAAATGAAACTGTGACTGCCAGCTCTTGCTTTCACTCTGCTTCCATTTTTCAATAGCTAGATTTGAGTGGAACTATCAGCAATCACAGCTGAACTCCTGCCTTATTTCAGTTGGCACTGGCAGCTGCGGCCCCACAGGAACTCTTACAGCACCTATGGATCACTTTGGCACGTGGGTAATTGGGGAATGCCCCCTGCCTCCAGACCTGCTCGGACTCAGTCACCCAGAACTGGAGCCAGAGGGATGGGGTGGCCAAGTGGGGCTGTTCCTCTCACCCTGCCAGCATTGCTGGAGCAGTGCGGAGGGCCTGGAAGAAACAGAGACAGGCAAGCAGAAGGTAAGGAGTCTTGGATGTGCTTTAAATTGATTGAACATCTGGCGCCAAATTCCTGCAGTATAAGAAAGTTAATTCTGGTACAATTCCTGCTGTATAAGAAAGTTAATTCTAGTGCAATGCAGCTCCACTAACTAAAATCAAATTTTAAAATATTCTTAATTTCAGCTATTTCAGAACACTGATCATTCAAGAATGCGAGACAAGGGAATTGCTTTTAGGATATGAAATGGCTATGCTGCTCTTCATGCCCTGTGTCCCTATGCCTTTGCCTTCCAGTCAAATGAGAAATAGACTGTGTGCCTACTTTAGTTATTGAGCCATGGCAGTCAAAATCTCTGCCAAAAATAGTTTAAAAAAAAAAAGTAGAAAAAAAGTAAAAAACAAACAACAAAGCAAAAATCCAGACAGCGATATGCAATGCTTGAAAATCCCCTAGCTGCAGAGCATTTCAGAGGACAGGTGTCACATAGTTTTTTACTCTCTGCAAAAGAAATTTGAGGATCCAGTATCAGGAGGAAGAGTAAAAATGTTCCATATGCACAGGCCCTTGCTGCCCTTCCAGTCCAAACCCAGGAGGGAGACACTGGGGAAGTGTACGACATTAAAACTACTTTTTTGATTCTTCTCTGGAAATCATTAATCTTAAGACTTCCTCATATGTCTTTTGAAATAGTATGGCATTAGTAAACCAAAGAATTTATCTTCACTATGCATCAGAACTCTCTTTTGTCTTCAGTCTCTTTGCTTGCATCTCCTGGACAGGTTTTCCTCCCTGTTACAGGGCTCCTCAAGGATAAACCTGCTTAGAACAATCTTTATGGAGAACTTAAACTTGAGCAAAAGCATATACATGTAGAAAAACTTATGAATCCATCGTCTTCCACAATGCTGTTCAATCAGGGAACATGGTGATTATGTAATCCCTAAGCGGTCTTTTTACCAGCAAACACACCTTTCCTCCAGTAACCTGCTATGAGTGGACCTGCCTGGTGTTTTTTGTGTAACCTTGTCATAGAGCAGGTTATTGCCTAGTCATTGACATATCCTGACAGGACAGCACAGCCTGTATTTGGCAAACCTTGAGCATAGTACATATTATTTGTTTGAGCAGACTTTTCATTGAGTCCTGTAACAAGAAATAGGGTTTGTTTGTTAACAAATAAGGACTCTACTGTATTCACTTGATTTCTTATCGATTTTTCTTATTGATAAATAGTACAAAGTTGCTTTACAGCCAGTGATGCTATAAATTTATAAACAAGTAAGTTCACTGAACAGATGATATGAGATTAAATTTTAGTCAAAAGCAGTTTGTTTAGCTCTTCGTTTGTTTACAGTGTAGGCCTGTATCAGCTCTACAAAGAAACCAAAGACATTTCTAGAGCCTGGATTTCTGCTATGGGTCATCCTATCCAACATCCAAATAGCAGCTTCCCCTGCTCTTCTACTCCTCAGGGAGCAAATCCCTATTCTGTCCTTTACAAGGAGAATACACTTTCCCAGAGTATTTTCCCCTCCATTTTTCCCTCCCTTAGCACCTACAAGAGAAGACATGCCCCAGACATTACTTTTATCCTGGAATAATAACCCAGAGACACTTGGTCTCCAGTGGTCACTAGTCATTGAGTCTCAAGCAAGAGGTCAGATCCCAGCACTGAGCAACACCGGGCCTTACATACCCCTTGCCCTAAGGCATTTTGTTTAGAATATGACAGCAGAGAAATGGAGTTTGAAACAATGTTCAAGAAGCCCTTGATCATACATTAACTACTATTTTCATTTGTTAAAACTTGAATAAATCAATTCTCAAAGCCAAACAGGTAATGCATTTTCCTTTCCCACACATAAAGCTGTTTGTGTACTGACTGATATGCACATGTATCTGTGGAAATTCTGAGTTCATGACATGCAGAGATGTGCTGGCTTTTTTAGTTGTTTCTTTTCCTAAATGAAAAGTAAGGTTAAGCTGAGAGATGATAGTAACAGTAATTTTGCCTCAGCATGTTAGTATCTGAAAAAAAAATGCCATGAAGAAAATCAGGAGGAGAAGATAGTAATAATTTTCCATCCTAACCAAATAACAATCAGCTTGGCCTATTTTTATTCTTTTCCTCAGTATATTGCTGATTTTAATAGTATTCTGCAAGAATGAATTTAAAATAGCAAAACAGAACAGAATGCATTGACTTGATTGTCTTGATTGACTTGGATGACCCAGGGAAGTAAAAATTGCCACTTGTTCCTCTTAAGCTAGAGGACTATAAGCCTCTAGAGTGAGACTACAGCACCATATCCAGCAGCTCTCTCTGCTCTGCCCCATCACTTTTCAGTGTATTTAACTTTCCCTCTTTCTGTGAGACAACAGAGGTTATATTTTCTTTCCAGCTTTACTGCTTAGTCCCAAGCCCCACTTGGATCGCATAAAATCTAGAAATATAGTTGAAAAACCACTAATGGGTGTGAAGAACTGAACAAGAAAGGGGAGAGGAGGAGTTGCTGGGATCCACTACTTCAGGTGACATGTCTTGCTACGTGACATGTCTTTATCGAGCTTGCCTCCCCTTCTTGACATCCAAGTGACTAATAGGCAATTTGTTTAATTGGATGACTGTGCTCAGAATATTTTTCTTTGACAGAGATAATATGCATATAGTTCTGCCTGGCAGAAACTACAACAGGGTCTAGAAAAGCAGTGGTATTTTACTCCTAAGTGGGAAAGAACGATTTCCAATAAATTATCTTTTTCTCCTCTTTTTCTAAAATGTTTCTCAAATGCTGACATATGAAGTAGTCTGTCAAAACTGTTAGTCACCAAAGGTTGTTTTTTCCCTGTTATTTGAAGGGGAAAAAGAAAAAGAGAGAAACAGAAAGAACAAATAGCTAAAGCCCTAAGTGTCTGCCTGAAGGCCATGAGTGTGATCCTGCTGTTTCCGAAATCATTGGCAAAATTTCCATTTTCTTAGGGGTGAAGAATCTAGTCCTGTAGTACAGTAGCCTTTCCATCAATCTCTGCTTGCTCCATTTGAACTGCCCCAAGTTTTGCCTATTTTGGGGGGATTTTTTTTTAATTAACTTGAGCTACATAAAGCAACAGAATATCTACTTGTCATCTCACTTAAAAACTCTCAGCAGTCTGCTCAGCAGAAGTGCACTGTGTTTTGCTGTTACTGTCCCTTACACCACTCTGCTCTTGTTTTTTTCCCTCTTTCTCCCACTATACCAATTCAGGCCATCCTCCCTCTCTACTACATCTCCTCCTTTAAAGAACAGAGCTGCATCGCATGGAAGCTACATGTCTTTAATTAACAGCTATAATCATTTATCTTGCAAGTCGTTTCCTCTTTCCCCTCCAGCTGCACTATTGCAATTTTAAGATTAGTAATTGTTAAATACCCATCATGCGCAAAGTGCACTGTCACTACATCCATAACAAAGAAGAAGAACATAGTGACCGAAGTCTGTCATTTCCTCTTGCTTTTATTCTGTTTGGATACAGAAGCTCAAACAATGGAGCAAAAGCATTTTACCAAGATAAGCAAACAGAGAAATAAGAGAATTTTCTCTCTTTAAGTTCAGCAGCTAATGTAGAAACATGCTTTTCATACTCTCATTTTTTCAGGAACTATATATAGCCACCTTAAGCTAGACCCAAACATGAATCAGTGGGCGGATGTCCTAGCATGACCCAGCCCTGCATCATCACCATGGACCTGCTCAGTCATCATGGGGCTGTCTTTGACCTGGGTGTCTCACCAGGTCTGACGCCAACCTGATGTGCAGGTGACCAACCAGCCTTGTCCCATCCCCACGGAGGATCCTGGGGCTGTGGGATGTTCCTGGGCTGTGGAGCCCCCATTGATGCCACTGCCAGCCCACATGGAGCAACCAGCCCTGACAGTAGATAGGCAGACATTTCTGCTTGCTTGCTGTACCATTCACTCATTCATGCATTTTGATAAATTATCCATTGAGCATTTTTTCCATTAAGAATGTCACGTCAGAAAAAAAAAAAATTACACAGCAAAATATGTTAACAGAAAAGCTGAAATATTTCCCAGTTTTTTTCTTCTGTCTCTCTTTTTGTCTTGTCATTGTCTTTTGCTATCAAAAGTCATCTTTCTTCCAGAGAAATCATATTGGAAACTGCTAGAGAAGTAATACTCCTTTAATATTTCCAGAGCAAGATGAAAACTGTAATATGCAATTTTCATTTTTCAGATGTCATTAAGTGTGTTTTAGAAGTATGATTTTGCCTATGTGAATAGTAATTATGCACTCAGTACCCAAATGAGACCACAGTGAGAAGCCAGGAGATTTTTACCCAATTGCCTTGGTCACCAAAAGTTGGAGACTGTTCAGTCAAAGATGCATAAGGGGGAAATGCCATTTCAAGAGCTGTGGTCACGTGTATGACACTACAGTGAGACAAAGGAAGACATTTCTATGGTCATTCATTTTTTTTTATTCACTGTGGAGGATTTTTTTAACTCTTAATTTGGTCAAGATAGTAGAAGCTTAATAAGTTGTAGCTAGTGGATTTACAGGGCAGAACTACAAAAGGAAGCACCTCAGCACTGTTACCAAAAAGATAAGATTCCCATTCAGCTTTCTGATTTTAAGTATCAGTTACAACCTTGCTTTGGTACATGAAAATTCGGCCACAAAATGCTGCCAGCTTCCCTGAATGGGCAACTGGAATACAATCCTAGAAAGCCCTTCCTTCCTTCTCCCATTTTACTTCATAATCCAGAAGCTATGATACTGTTGCTCAAAGTGATTGATTCTGTACAAACATAGGCAAGAGTCTTAAATTTTCTGAGCTCAGCTTTAGCACTGATTGCAAAGCCTGATTTTTACAAGTTTGACAGGTGTCAGAGGCACATCTGTTTTGCAAGGAATTGATAGTTGGGAAGTCTTACTAGAGTAAAAGTGGTAGAGAAAGTGTTAAAGCACTAATGTGACTTCTTTTACTTCAGACTCTTAAAAAGTTATGCTTCGCCTTGATCTGGCACTGTAATGAATTATTCTAATCAGCAGACCATTCATTTTACATACTGTGAAGTAGTAATATTTTAACAGGGCCAGTTATTTTAATTAGAGGGGGAGATCTACCTTACAGCACTTAACATAAAAAGAGATAGCACTGTGAGTGTAGCCAGTAGTTATAAAGCAGCGGTGGAATGTGACATACAGACACAGAAAAGATAAATAATGCAAAATATGTCAAGTCACATTCAAGTTTCCTCCTCACTTTTGGAACTGCAATAAGCCAGCCTGGTGTGTGCAAGGGTTCTTTTACAGACCCTACAATACAGGTGCTTTTATAGATCCTGTGACATTAGGTTAGAGTTTTTTGCTAGTGGTTGAAACTTGCATTATAGCATAATGGGTCATGATAAACTTCCAGACTGAACTTCTGGGATTGGTTTTGATTCACTGCTTGAGGATATATACAAGTAATTATTACTTTGATTTTCATGGTACCATAGTATCAATAACAGCACAGTTACAGGTATTTATTTCTCTTTGTAGCCAGGCACACATCTCCTATGTTCCTTAATGTTTCCTCTTCCCCCTACAGTTACCTTTTGTATGGGAAAAAGATACTATTGAGCATACAATAAAAAAAGCATCTACCTTTTTTGGTGAATGTTCAGTGGTTAGTCAAAAACATTACCAAAGACCTATAATGTCATGCCACGTTTTTAATGGTGACTTTGAGACAGAATACAATGTGAGCAAAGTGACCAAGGATGTAGCATTGTTGAGCTGGTAAGGATCATTTTTCCTAAGAAGCTATTAGTGAGTCATAGTGATTCCAGGAATCAACATACCATCCTCTAGATAACATATTTTTGAGGCCTCTGATTCACTGGAGTCATTAAGTTCCTATAGCACATTTTATAGAAGGCAGATCTTCATCTGCACTTCTTCCTCAGTTCATTTTCATATTTTTTTTTTCCTTTTTTCCTCTCTGTGAAAAAGAAAAAGGTGTTAGGTAGGAGGTAGCAGGGAATAGATCTTACTCCCTGTTGGGTCTGTAGACAGTGACCAAATTGTATGTTTTAGGTTTCCACGGGGAGCTGTCTTTGTACAATGTTCAAGAGTTCCAACTTTTATTTTAGGCTCAGATATTGAGTTAGTTACAAATCATTAGCTTTATGTTCCTTTTCTTCTAGTTAGTCCTAAAAGTGGGAGACAACAAAAAGATAGTCTTAGACATGAGAGGGAGACCTGTTTCAGCCTGAGACAGCAGATCTTGCCCTTCATTCTGATACAGTACAGGGACATCTTGTCCCGTGCCTTTGCTGCCCCTGCTCTAAAGAGGATCTCTTTTCTCCCTCCCCAGTTCAGCTTACTAGATTGAAAAAAAATATTTAGACCAAAAAACAGTGAAGAAGTGGTCACACGGTTAGAATAGAGGTCTAGTGGATCTGAGGACAAATTATGTTAGTCTGCTTTTGCACTCAATTCCCACGGTAGGTTGAGGCAGTCTACCACTACCTTCCATCTGGAAAAATCACTGACTCTCATTTTGCAGAAAACAGTGGGAGAATGATAGATAGAAAGAGCATGCTTGTGTACTTATCTCCCATAAGCTTGTTAACTGTCTATATCTTCCTTTTATGGATCTTGGAGGTAAAATTACTACTAAATGGATGCCTAGATGTTTGGAGGATCTTTCCATACAAACATACATGAAGGGATGTGGGAAGAAAACGCTCAAGCTGGAAGACTTCACCCACAAAAAACCTGAGAGAGAAGTAGTCTGGAAATATCTTCCTGATAGTAAAGTCATCTTAAATAACCTGCTGGAGTTTTTTTTGTTAACCTTTAAGCTGTCAGCCTTCACAGGAAAAATTCTCTGAGATTTTCAGTGGCTAGATACTTTTTGAGCTATAGGGCAAGTAATGTAGTTTGTGATATCAAGCATAATGCAGTCCCAAACACTAAATCAAGAAAATCACAGTAATGAGAAATAGGAATTAGCTTACAGGAGGCCTTCTAAAACACTTTATGTTCTGTAGCATCCAAATGAATGAAACAGGGGTCTTTATTTTGTAGTTGAATATCCCTTAAAAAAAAATCTCAGAAACTGTCATCCCCACTCTGCTACCCATCTTGTCTTCCTGTGGGCAACAAACTCGCCTCAAATCCTTTCCATAACTACAAGCTCTTAGCACTACTATTGCACCAGTTTTCCTTCTCAGGGTAAAGGAGAAGCCATGTACCTTTGCAACATTAACTATCGAATGGATTTCCATTCGTAAACCTGACAGCGCTTGGGGGTGGCAGGATGCATACAGCAGCTGCTCCCTTGTTCCTTCACCATCTGTCTTCATGATCTCCTTCCCTAGACCTGCCAAGACCCAACTGCACTGTAGTTGTTGTGGGCTCCCAAAAAGCAGTGAACTGAGTTACTTTCTCCTCTAACTAACCTTGCTTCTTAAAGCATCAGAAGGTATTCCCATTATTTTTTCCATTTCCCTTCATGGCATAGGAAGTATTATATTTAATTCAAAATACCCTTTGTTCCTTATCACATCATGCTTCCCACAGTGATTCTCAGTGATAGATATATGTGACATATTCCAGAGGAGTCCATTTGGGGAAAGGCATCATGGGGTGCTTGCAGAAGATGCCTGAAATAAGGATGAAAGGACACATCTTAGTTGTTAAAATTATTCTTTCCAATTTATATGTGATTATGCCGTCCCCTGGGATCTCCCCTCCCAGGTAGCAAATCAGTACAAATTAGGGGTTGACAAAGCAGCTCCGCGGAGAGGGATTTGGGAGTCCTGGGTGACACCAAGTTACCCACGAGGCAGCAATGTGCCCTCGTGGCCAAGAAGGCCAAAGGGCTCCTGGCTGCATGAGGAGCAGCGTTGGCAGCAGGTGGAGGGAGGGGATCCTGCCCCTCTGCTCAGCTCTGGGGAAGCCACACCTGGAATATTGTGTGCAGTTCTGAGCTCCCCAGTGCAAGAGGGACGTGGAGCTGCTGGAGAGGGTCCAGAGTAGGGCCATGAAGATGATTAAGGGACTGGAGCATCTATTGTATGAGGTAAGACTAAGCGAGCTGGGTCTGTTTAGTCTGGAGAAGATTGAGAGGGGATCTGATCAACATACATAAGTACCTTAGGGGTGAATGTAGAGACGATGGGGCCAAACTCTTCCTGGTGGTGGCCAGTGACAGGACAAGGGGTAATGGGTGCAAGCTGAAGCACAGGCAGTTCCATCTCCACGTGAGGCAGAGCTTCCTTCCTGTGCGGGTGCCAGAGCCCTGGCACAGGCTGCCCAGAGAGGCTGTGCAGGCTCCTGCTCTGGAGATCTTCAAACCCGCCTGGCTGCCGCCCTGTGCCCCGTGCGCTGGGTGTCCCTGCTGGAGCAGGGGGCTGGACTGGATGGTCTCTGGAGGTCCCTTCCAACCTCAGCCATTCTGGGATTCTGTGAAATCATGCTCCTCTTCAGTCCACTGACAGGCTCATAAAGCTGTCTCCAAAGAGCAGCACGGTTGTTTTTGGATAAGTCTGAACTGTAAATAAGTTGTTCTGCAAGGGCTCTGAAGGCTGAAGCCAGGCCTTCACTTCACTCAGCCTTTTTCTCCATGTGGCACATGCCTGAACAGAGTTATTTATCTTAAAGTCTGACAGTTTGCTCAGCTTTGCTGAGCCCCTCCTGTAAAATCAACAGCAACAGTGAAATCCCTGGTGAACAGTCTCACACTTCTATCTTACTCAAACAAACAAACAAAAATCTGCTGGAAGGTGAGATTTGTTGATGTTTAAGGTTATATTATTTACACACAGAGTCCAGACCTCTTTTCTCTTCAGCACATTGTTTTAAAGAAAAAAATCAATATCGTACAAACACTTCCAAGATTTTATACGTTTTTGGGAGAAGCAGTGTCTACAGCCTCTTGCTTACTGTGAAACGGTCACTTTGTTTTATAGAGTAAATCACACTATTCTTGGACCATTCGACATTCACAGGCAAGTAAAACTGGTTGAGGGGGAATAAATCTGTGGGACTAGAACATGCCACTCTCAACAACCATTACTACAACAGTTGGCAAATTAACATTTTCTGTGGGACTAAATTCTACCCCACTTATAACCCAGCAAATGTTTATTGACAGGAACAAGGGATGAATACGTGTAAATAAGAATGCGCTTTGTTCATACTCTTTTGCATATCCCTGACTTGATTTTTAAAGCTTTGGGCATCTATGCAAAGAGGCAAATATAAGCATGTCAAGTTTAAATGGAGAACTCTGTCTGTTTTTTAAGGCCTATTAATATTTATAGCAGAGTTTGTGAAGTAATGGAAAATGGAGACGACAAAAAACATTCAATTTAAGGTAGCTAATCATAAAAAGGTAAACCAATCTAGAGCATCTAAGACAATATTGGGATATTTCTGTACATTACTAGTCATGTAAGTTTGTTTTTGAACTCTCTGCTAGGGATTATTCCCCTAAGGGGAATTATGTATGTTTTCAAAAGGTTTCAACCTCTCTTATCCTTAACTAAAGAGGAGGGTATTAGTGTCCAGAGCAGAGCCAGCTTCTCCTTACCATTCAAAACCTGAGGCTGTGCCACAAGATGGCAACCTAAAGCAATCTTCTAAAAAAATGATGTTGTTTTCTTCGAAATACCTTCAAAATGCTTCTTTTAAACATGTGCTGTGAACCTGTATCAATCACGTTTTTGAAATAATCAGCCCAGTGTCTGCAAATCATGATCAGTATTTTGACTCATGTCAAGCTGTCAATATCATAGCTATTTCTAAAATTCCCACACATTCCTTAGATTATTTTTGGGACCTAAAAACCTGAAAAGTAATCTGAATACACATAAATGTTTAAATGAAACAGAAATAAAAAATGATAGTAAGATATCCTTGCTTTAAGTAGCAGTAATGTTCATAATTAGAATATCCAGGGAGAAATGTCTAAACATGAATGTAAGGCTAGGGTTCCCCAGGGAACATTTACAGTTTCCTAGCCATTAACTTTGTAGCTATTGTTTTCTGATTTAGTATTAACGCAGATCCCCTAATAATGCACCAAATCTGACAATTTACCCGTGTGTAATATTGCAGCAATTTACACTTATTTTAATTACCCTAAAAGATTATAAACAACTATATTGACTGGGAGCTCAAATAAAATGGGCAGTAGTGAAATGATATTAAAGTGTCAAACCCTACTTCAGTAGTTACATTTATTTCTATGTTGCTAGGAAATTATGATCACTATATGATTACAGTGGTTCAAAAGTATAGCTTTTCAGCCAGATAACTTCTAATAGAAAAAGAATTCAGATTTTTCTTAAAACAGTGCATCTCATAGCAGCTACATTTGATATTAAGCACCAAGAACCATACTTGGCACTGGAAATTCATTTACTAAAAAGAGGTGAATATAGCCCAGGCATGTCGGTGAATACTAACTGAAATGATGTTAGATTTAGTACATTGTTGTTATACGGTGAGTCCCTTCATTACAAATGACATTACATTAACACATCATCAGACTGCAGCATTATACAGAAAAATTGTGAACTGTAGTCAAAAAATCATAGAAGATCAATATTGATTCTGTGATAACTGAATATTCTCATTGAAAACTAGAACTATATACACTCACTGAAGGAAGAGAATGAAAAACTTGCACTTTTTATACCTAGTTTTACTTACTAAAAATGGAAATGTGGAATTTCAGATGCTAAATGCTCCCCCTAAACTGTTCCAGTTCAACTTGGAACAAATATTATATGTTTATATATGCACATGTGTATGTACACACATATACAACCTTCTGAATAGACAGAATAAGAAACAGAATAGAAAGCTAAACATATGCTATTCAAATAAGTTAATAATAATAAAGTTAATAATAAAGTTAACAACTTACTCAGCAAACACAATTCATTTCATAATATTCCACACAAGCATTTTGTAAATGAGGAAAAGCATATACAGTCAATCCAATGGCAGAGCAGAGATCAGAACTCAGACATTTCTGAGCCTCTACGAGAATATCATTACAAATTTTATCAACCTGAATGCTACTTCCATTAATATTCATTGATTAGGAACTATTATATATTTTAATGAGATAACCGATCACTTCAAGTATTAGAGACTTTACAGCCAAATTACTTTTGCAACTTGTGGTTTACTAAAAAGAGAAGGATACATTTTAAATAACTTTATTTCATTTAGGAATGATTGTTTTTCTCCAGTTTTGCCTTGGGGTATTACAGCTGTTTTTCTCCAGTTTTGCTTTAGGGTATTACAGCTGTGAAAAAAAGGTACAACTCATACAGCTTCCTTGGAATTTAGTATTTAGTATTTAATATTCCAATATCAAACTAATTTAGAACTTTTTTACCTATCCTTTTAGCTCCTTTTTCTATGTACTATTTAAAGTGATATTGTCTGATGAAGTGTTAAAGATTATTATATGAGAATATGTGAAAATGATATATATTTTAGGGGAGTTGTGCAAATAAGCATTTCCTCAAAATTCAATAACATAACGCAGTTCCTGGCTCCTGAAAATTCACCATTATTGACACACAAGCTGCATTAGCTGGGAAGAAGACTGAAAATAGGATATTCTGCCATGCAGAAGGCAATGACAGCTTAGCTGATTGTCTTCATAAGATTAAATTCCTGTCAGCGCAATCGGCACGCTTATGGCCCCAAGGCAGAGGCTGTAGGGCAAGGAGTCAGGCATGATTTGAGCTGATCTACAACCGTGCAGCCTGGGGCAGGCCCTCTGCACTGCTGTGGGTTTCAGCACCGAAGTACAAAGGAGAGGTGAAAGGCAGACCAGCTCCAGCTGCCAGCAGCGTGCCCCAAGGAGGCACATCTGTGTCAGGAAAGGGAACCACATTGACCACGTTGTCTCCAGCCTTTCTGTACACTAGCCAGGGTAAGCGTGAAGTGCATTGCCATCCCAGGTGAGAGTACCTGGTAATGAACTTGCCCTCCCTGTGCGCTTCTCGTGCACAAGCAGAGTGCCTCCAGCTGCCCCTGCCAAAACCATGTCTGTCTTTCCCCTAATAATGCAGAGCAGAACACTGGAAGAAAGGAAAACTGTGAGAACATTTAGAAGTTTGCAAGCTACTTTTCAATGCATAATTGGAGGTGACTGCAAGACTTGAGGAAAGGAGCTTAGTATATGTATTAAAGTGCGTTCTGTAAAGTCTGATGGCCAAAATTCAAACAGCTGCCCTACAAAATAATAAGGTATTAGTAATTGTGAGATAACAGATTGAAAAAACATAGTGAATAATTGCCTGAAAAGATTCTATACAACAGTAGCCAAGTATAAAATACATTAGACTTGTGCAGATATAGAATCTGTGGAGAAAGCAAAATGGTTAAAGAAATGCTAGTGCTGTCTGTTGTCTATAGGTGACCATTAAAAATCATTTTATTGCTTCTTTTTCTTATAATCTTTCTCCTTATTCACTCATTGTAAAAACATAATGACTCTGGATATACAGAATGGCATCTGTCACAGCGTGTATCTTATTTCTCTCTATATGTGAGTGTGTGTATGCAGTGACAAGTATCAGACTAAATACTTAAAAATGCAATGATAAGATATGTGCAGTTATTTACATAAGCATCATGGCCTCCCTATTTCAAAAGCAAATTTGTCTGGTTCAGATGTGGGACTGAATTGTTAATGCACTACACAATTTGAAAAGTAATTTACATCATGGGTGTTAAGCTGGAAACCCAAAAAATGATGCATGCAAATTCCTTAGTCACTACTGGAAATACAGGTCCTTCCTGAACTGAGCATTTTCCCATAATATTACTGTTTTAATAGATGTTTTCTTCACAAAACTTCCATGTAATTTAGAGAAGAAAAAATAGCACTAGGCAGAATAGATAAAAAAAAAAATATTTGAAGTCATAGTGTTCCAGAAAGGCTCACAAACTGACTGACAATTCCAAATGGCATCCTACCTCTTAGGGTGAAAAGCTTCTCTGCTTCCCACTGCAAAGGTACAAAAAGCATTCAAGACTTCTGGACAAGCAGGCTGACTGGGACAGGATAAATCATGAGCCTAACTTCTGTCTTACTTCATAGATGAACATTTATCCTGGAATGTGAATATTTGGATTTTTTTGTACCTTGAGGAGCTGAGTATCTAGAGAGAAAGTTGTGCTATATCCCTCTCACAGCCTCTTGCAAAAATATAAGATCAGCCATGGAACAGCTCTTTTTCTGTGTCACCATTTTCATATGGGATTAAAAAAAAAATAGAGACCCTGTGACATCAAGCATCACTGCAACACTGCAGAAAAGGAATTGCATTGCAGCAGAGGCAAAACGTAACCCTGATGCTGCAGCAGGATGGGCAGCTTTTTCCCACATAACTACCTGGGCAGATATGTACAAGCTTCTCTCTTCTTGACACCTCAGGTTAGGGAAAAACCCATGCATCCATCATCTTTTGAATGATGGATGACTTCATCTTTTGAAGTCCACATTTATTTGAGGTGGAAACACCCTCTCTCACTCCCTCCCCTAAGCCCTCTAATATTGAAGCCACGTAGCATCTACCCTTGACATTCTGCAACCTCACAGAAATGCTGAGCTCACACACTGTAAATTGCCAATTTTTCTCCAGGCTGAGTGTGCGCATGACCTCTTTGTTCTCACATCACTTCCTGTAAAATGCGGAGATATGTATATTTTTGTCTACTCTTGAAATAATGCATGCTTACCATGCTGAAAATGGAATGCAAAATTTGACATTTTCTTTCACTACGAAGACTTTCAAAAATATGCAAGTAAAGGAAATTGCCTTTTTTTCTTGAAGGGTGTAAGAGAGGGGAGCTTGCATTCATTTAGACTTTTCTGAAATATGGATTGTGAATTTCGCTTGACTAATCTAAAGCATGATGTATAGCTGTGCAAACTCCCGTTTGGCACTTGGACTGAAGTGGATGTTTGTGATGCTGACCTTCATTGCCTATTCCGTTAAGTTGTTGTGCTTTTCCTCTGAAAGCTAACATGTTTCCATAAATATCTGCAAAGTAAATTTATCATCCTCCTTCAAAGCATGCCTTTAAAATTCCCCTTTATTCTGATGCCTGCAAGAAACTTGACAACAGTTGTTAGGCTGCTGGTGATCTGAGATCACCAACTGTCAGGTTGACTGGGATTGTCAAATTGTTCTTCGTTCCACCAGCCTGCCTTTTTCCATCTGCTGCATCTCACTTCCTATAGCAAACTCTTAAGGGTAGGGACCTTTTGAGTTCTGTGTTGTACAGCACCAAGCACAAGGAAGTGCTGGTTTTGAGGGGCACTCCCAAGTGCTACTACTGAAACAGACAAGAAGAGGGAAAAAAAATCCATGAATGAAGTCAGAGAAATCATCTCTGGATGGGGGAAAAACAAATTAATCAGATGTTAATAGAAATGTTAACGGTTACATTTTCACGAAAACAAGCACCTGTATGATTTGTGTGAAAAAGTTAATTTACATAAAGAAAAATATCGTCTTACAATAACTGTGTATGTTCTTACATCATTTTTGGGTCCATAAGCCTTGTCTAACCCCTGGCAATCCCTTTCTTACCCATGAGCAGAGAAAAAACATCAAGACAAGTGATAATTATCCTGCTAAGAGCAACACCGTAAAGGGTGGAGATTTAAGGGACACCTTCCTTTGGTGTCACCAGCACGGCAAGTGGAGGCTGAAGATAACACCCCAGCACAGAAGTCACACTTGTCTTTGCAAAGCAGAAGCTCACCTAAAGCGATGCGTAGGGAGCTGATTTTTCTTCTCCCAGGAGAAAATGAAAAAATGATGGGCTAACAGTGTTTCTGCAAATCACTCTGCAGCTGCCCTCAGTGAGAACATTTCAACTCATCTGTCCCTTCTTAACTGCAGACTGTCAGCAACTGAGCTTTGACAAAGTGAAATCCTGGCACTAGTGAACCCAAATCTCCAGGAATTGCAAACGGGCAGCAGCAAGCAGAAGAACTGTGTGGGCCTGAGAAAGTCAAGGGACCTTGCTGAGTTGCGCAGGTTGCCCAAGTGCCACACCACCAGTGCTAAATGCCTTATGATATTAAAGAGTTATTTATTAAGCCAACAAAACAAAATGAGGGTTATCATTTACTTAACGCCTTTTTGTTTGTTAATCTGAATGTTACTTGAAATGCAGCCAATGACAATTTATCATAGTTTTACTTAACAGTTTAACAATTATGCACCTCCAAAGTTCTCTTTTTTTTTTTTTTTTCCTAATTCTATCTATTCTGAAATCTACTTATTCTTGGAAGTATGATATCGACTTTTTAATTTATTTCAGTGATATTAATAGTGTAAGGAGTCTTTCTAGGTTACTGAGCCTTTTGATGGCAACTCATGTTTGTTTCTTGAAGCATAATGCTGCTTTTTATTGCTAGACATACAAGGTTGGTTTGTTTGTTGTTAGACAACTGATGTAAAGTAATTACATTCTGGTTGGTTAATGAAGTGAGACTGGATGTTTTGTCTATGAATCATTATGGCAGAAATAGAAGAATTTTGTTTAACAGCAAAGCAACTTGTGTTTGTGCTTTGATTTCTAGATGTGAGAAATAATGAACTTAAGGTACCTTCTAGCTGTTTGATACAAGGCAGTGCTAATAAGAAGGTTAACAGAGGCAGTGTTAATTAAAAGAATAGTGGATTCTAACCCTCTGATTTGTAAGCTGTAGGCAGACCTGGCCATTTTGTTCAACCATATTTCATATGCAAACTTTCCGTTCAATGCTGTCATAACATGATGCATTGGGGGCCTGAAATACTCAGGGATTTAGGTCGGAGCTTGTTGAGATAAGTAAGGTTGTTAACATTTAACTGATTTTCCTGATAACCCATCTATTTTCAAAAAACACAGCTACGTGTTCTGAACATTGAATTTTCAATAAAACACTAAGCAACCTTACAAAATAAAGATGATTATTTTTTACCAATAGGATATATAACTTGATTTGCTAATCAGTAGAATAAAATAAACTTCCACATGGTCATTACTACAGCAAAACATTACTTGATTAAATTTCAGGTAAAATCATTCTTTGAAAACTGGTCCCCAATCTGTGAAAATCAAAGATGATATGCCTATATATACATATGTAATATATATAAAATTGTTGATTTTACTATAAGTTCCCTATTTTTATGGGAATGACCTTTGCTATTGCTACTTTTAGATCACTGCAGATGTTTTTACAGTATGGAACTACTGGAGTTTAAAAAAAGGAAGCATTTAAATGGGCACAATAACCATAGCAGCCTGGCCTCTGGTATTTCATTACGACATTTACGAACTACTAGATTCAAGCAAACATGCTAGTCAATCCATTATTTCTATACTTACTACCTGTATGGAAGTCTATGTAAGCATCTTATCTATTTTTTTTCCCCCAAAAATGAAAAGAGGACTTCCTTTCTGAAGCAATTTTCCAACCCTGCCCTCTTCCACTCTCCCCACAGTAGTCAATAAGCAGAAGACGACGACAAACAGCTCTGTCCAAAGGAAATGTAAAGTACTTGCCAGAGAAGAAACGTCTAGTAAATGCCACTGTACTTTCCAGTGTTTGCCTGAAGATTCAGGGGGTTATGGAGGAAACATTAAATGGTTTCACTGACTGCCTGGGAAACTTTCTGATTAGGGCTGTTTGTGCTAAACTGGTTCTCTGGATCTGATCTGCCCCACATCTGTCTTACTATACAAATGCTCTAGTGATCAGACACTTTGAAAAAAAACAAAAACACAAACAACACCCCCACAACATAGTACAAGGGGCTCTAAAAACTTATCATTTCAACAAGTTACACTGACAGATGTTCTACATGATTTCACATTTGAAGTCTCACATGAATTTTAGCTAACACAGACTGTAGATTAAAAAGAATTTGTATCCTTGGAGCAGATTTCTTTGAGGAGCTACAAAGCATCACTCGGAAGGTCACATTTATCTCATCTCCTGATGGATTCTTCTGCCGGGTTGGCAAGCAAGGACAGAGTCCCATCCGTCCTGCCCCCATGCCAGACTCTGGCTTCTTTCTCTAACTGGATTTGGAAAGTGGACAATCCAACAGCATAAAATCCATGTGTCACATTACAAGAAGAGCCTCAGATTAAATGTCTTGAATTGAATCATACTGAGTCAGAGTGGAAATGATCATTCAGTTCACATGCAAGCCCATTTAAGACAAGATACAATTTCCTGAGTCTGGTGCCCCTTGCACCATCTGCAACTTCTAGCCTGCTGTTTTAAACAGATCCAAAAATCTGTAAAGATTGTGAGAGCCCATGGCAGGCAAAAGATTGGCATAATACAATGCATCTTAGAGCATACCTACAGTCTGCAACAGCACCAAAAGCATATATACAGTAATATTTCCAGCCTGAATTAATACAAAACCAGTGGGAAAAAAACAGACTCAAATCTATCTATATCTACAGCTGAGACTCTGACCATATAAATGTATTTTAATAAATGAAACCTTTAATACTGATTTCCATAGCTTAAAAACTCACAAAATGTTAACATGTCTTAGTTTTACGTATTTCCTATTAGTACAAATGGGAAGATTTAACCACAACATAAAAGATCAGTCTCTACTAGAGATTGTTCTCACACTGAAATATATATTGAATGTAAATAAAATTTTAATGATAAGTGTCTGACAACAAAACTAAGTTGTAAAAAATGTGAGCTGTCACCAACGTCCAAACAAAAAATTTGATTTAGAAAGGTCTCAGAAGCCTTAGTCAGCACTTAACTGTGGGCTACACTTTTCCCTGTAAAACTCTCTATAAACTTCCCATCACTCCTTTCTGTACAGAGGCAGTCACAGAATCCACAAGAGAAGATGAACTGTCACCTTCAGTATATAACACTTTCACTTTTTCCTGCTGCAGTTTCAGTTTTGGAGAAGGCAGTTCAGGCGGGAGGTTACAGAGACACCATGAATTACTGGATACAAAAAATAAAATCCTTCCAAAGAAGGGCTTTGGTGTGACCCCCTAAAGCTTTCAGGTGGAGGACGTGTTTCTTCTATTTTTTTTTTTTTTTTTTTTTTTTGTGAAGGACAGTCCCTGTTTAAACAAGAAGTAGTTGAGTACACAAAAGTACCATTTCAGCTGACAGACTGCAAGAATCTGAGCATATGGGGATGTATGCATGTGGGAAAAAAATCTCTGCAAAGGTTTCCAAGTACCTCACAACAAGATTACATCCAAACAATATGTTAGTGTGTTGCACTTAAGAGATGCAGTGATTTAACGCAGTACACTACATGTAAAGTAACCTAATTGCCTACGTCAATTCCACAGTAATACAGGGGCATATCAGCAACCGAGCTATGATTAAGCTCAGTGCAAATATGATCAAACATGGATGTGCAATCATAAATCACAGACAGAATGGAAAAAAACCTGATCGTTATTGAAAACGTTTCACTTACTTGCTATAATTTTCTTCCCAGGATTTTCTGGCATTGTTCCATGTCCTGCAGCTATTTTCCAGCTTCAGGACACCATCATAAAATAATTAAAAAAAGAACCCTGCAGTATACTTCTGAAGCATGCATCACTTCTCATTAGATTATGTCAGGTTTCATCATCCTGTATCATTTGATGTATATTAGCCCAATACCATGTGTGCATGACATTCCATTATTAATTTACAGAGCTACCTTCTAAAGTTTTCAACATGAATAAAATGATAGTAGTTACCAAAACAGTAGAGTCAGCATAAGACCTTTTAGAAATTAGGAAATAACAGTTCAGCTCATCCGTAGTTCAAAAAGAAAAGTTTTCATGGATGGAATCCAGCTGTAGTAACTTAGTTATGAGCCATAACAACTTAATGACTAGAAGAGCAAGGAAACAACAACTTAGAAGGCAAAGACCCAGAGAAAACCATCCAAAATAACCAATGGTAAGCAGAAGAGAAACCTTGCCAGAATTAAAAAGCTAATTCATGGAGAATATGCAAATTATAAGTCTATTATAGGCATAATAACTCCCTGGCAAAGTGATTTTTCATGGTTTAAGCTTAACCGGAAGCACCAAGAAATTCTTTCGGTTTTGATTCTTTTGCCCTTTTATTCTAGAGGTCCCTGCTTGAGCAGGGGGGTTGGACTAGATGATCTCTAGAGGTCCCTTCCAACCTCAACTATTCTGTGATTCTGCAATTCTGTGGTAATACTAGAAGGAAAACAAAAGAAATATTGAGAATGAATACAGTTCAGATTTAAGAAAATGAATGAAGAAGGCAGTCAGGAATGTAACATTTATTCATTGCATATGACAAAGTACAGAAGCTATTTCCATTGTCTCCACCGCAAACAATGACACAGGTCACATCACGGTTACCAAGACACTCACAATGGACATATAGAATATGTTATTTTTGGAAGAGACAAGCCAAATGTTGACTTGCAAGCCTTGCATTACATCACCTCTACGGCAAAAATCCACCTCTAGAAATACCCTGAAATGCAAGGAATACCTGCAGTGATACTGAGGGAATTCAAGGGCTCCTCATCACCCTAATACATGGGACATGACTTGAGAGGAGAGGTGCATGCAGAGCATGGGTGCAATAGATGGGCGAGGACTGTAAGCAGCATAAATTATCTTCTGTTACTAATGCAGGTGACAGAGCACATTTTCCCGTTGGCCCAAGAATACAAAAATCTCTACCAAAATATTTTAGAAATATATGGGGATTTAAATGTATGCCTTTGGATGAAATCACAGGTAAGAGCAACAAAACAGAAATAAAAATAATCTTAGCAAGAGTCTTTATTATATGATCAGAAGATTTAAGATCCATGCCCATATGTGAAAAGAGCACATTTGAATCTATGGAGTCCCACTCCAAAATCTGCCTCCTACAACCTGCTGGGCTTGTCTGGGACAAGTGCGCCCTATGGGAGCAGAACACAGGTGGAAGACAACATTCAAATGAAAAATACTTATCGTTATGGTGAAGCATACTACTGAGTGCATTTTAGATTAAGATTTTGCTCTATTCAATGAAAACAAGTTTCCAGAACTAGAAATGTAATAAAACTCTGTTTTCAAATCTCCATGGAGGGTAATTTACTGTAAGTATGAAGGTGTTTTTATATTTAGAAGAATCCGTACTACAGTATTTAAGAAGCAAGATATAAATAATCTCAATTCAGTAGACTATTTGGAAGTCTAAAAAAATCAAAGAAATGTCACAAAGATTTATAAATAAAATTAGCAACACATAGGCTATTAACACTTTTATTTTACTAGATCTTAAATAATATTATAAATGTTATATCTGTATATGGCGAATTAACAATATGAAAACATTAAGGATGCTTCATTTTACGTGTGCTTAGGCATTACAGTGTTATTCACTATGACGGCAGCAGCTTGATCTTGGCAATACATCAACATGATTTCAACTAGACAGTTTAAGCTTGTTAGCTGAATGAACATCAGATTCACTCAACTTGGTGTTTTGGCCTCATGTGCGAAGTTAGAGTGGTTTTACATTAGAGAATACTTGCTGCTTGTACAGTTGGTTCATACCATAGACATCTGTCAGGCACCTAGAGGATTCAGTATGCCAGTTGGCTCAAAATACTGTAGCTGCACCAATGCACTCAGGTACTGTATCAAGCCCTTTGGAGGCCACATATCACAGCAATAATTTCACTTCCTCTATTTACAGCATGTGATAGTGTTACAGCAAAATAAAGCACGAGTATCAGACAGATTAGCATAGTAGTGACAGCAAAAATCTCATTTACAAATGTCAGCTTTCCAGTATTCTTCTGAGACCTCGCTGCAGCGTTCAATGGTGTTCGAGGGCTGGTGAATATTGCAAAGTGCTAAACTCGGGGGAACTGTTGTTTTCTTGAAAGCCGTTCTGTGAAGTCTAAGACACAACTACTTATTCCCCTGTAGAATATCACAGTGGGCAGAAAAATTTTAGGAATGATTGGATTTGGATTATGCTACCCATCCTATGGAAATACGAAAAGAAGAATATGACTCGTAAGGCAAAATCTATTTTCTGCTTCACTGGAATTTTTAATGTCAGAATTTACATTCTCCTTTCCAATCCAGGGTCACGATGCCCCAAATTGATCTACTCTAACCAGGTTTGTTTTAAATCAATTTGGGGTTCCTTAGTGAGCACGCTGAGCAAACTACCACTTGTATTTCAGAGACTACAAAATCAATCACAAGAAAATAAAAGCAATTCAATAGCTTCTCCAAATGAGATTGCACTCTGTTGTACAGTATAAAAATTCAGAATGAGGCAATATGCAACAAAGAAACTGAAAGTGTGAGCAGTCACTAAGCCCAAAATTGTACTGAGTGCTAACAATGAAAAACATATATGATACAGTCAATTATGTGCCAGCTTTAACTGTTTCTCTTATTCCACAAGTTACAGTCTTTGAAGTTGAAACAGAAGGGGTAGGCTGATGAGGTTAGAAAAAGACTGAAAGGAAAACAAGTCTATGGGGCTTTGTGTTTTCTTTTTAAAAAATTTAAGCCAGTCATTGCTCTAACATCACAAATGTGCTAAAAATAGTATTGATCTTCCAGTATAAAGAAAATTTTACTTTCAGTTTTTCTTACTTAGATAACAGAAGCTTAGTCTAGACTGAATTTCTGTCAAGTAATATTCTAACAGTGCATCAACAATTTCTTTTTTTTTTTTTTTTGGCAATTATATGAAAGCCAAGAAGAGTGGGGAGAAGGAGGGGAAAAAGTCTTCCTGCATGAAAGTCTCTTAAGATGGCACTACATAAATGAAGGACAAAGTACGTGTGATGATTTGCTGGCAAGTTAAAAGAGGACAGATTGTTGCTCCATTTTTTATTTTATCAGAAGAGTTATACTGTTTAATCTACAAAAGAAAAAAAAAAGAAAGAGATAGTTCATTAAGCCGTAATAAAGAAGGATAAATCATCATTGACATGTGGGAAATAGTCAGAAAATTCTTCAGAATTTTTGCTACTTTGAACAGTCATAAACCAATCAGTTAAAAAAAAATAGTGAACAAGCAAAAGAATTTTTTTTTTAAAAAAAGACTCTTATTATTCTGTATAGCTTTGGTATCCCACTCCCACATCACTTAAGCTCTATTCTCTTTTCCGGTGTACACTCATGATGCTGAAATGACTGCACCTTTTCCCTTGGGAAAGGTGATTGGCCTTCTTTTATTTTTTATTACAAGTTTTTCATGTCCTAGTACGATATAGCAGAATGCTAATCTCATGGTGTGCATCTTGGCTTTCATCATTCGTGACCTGTTTTCCCATAGACAGCTCACCATTTAATTGAACTTTGACAGCTATTTTTCTAATGGGAGAATTAGTATCAATATCTGGCAATAAGTTATCTGACTTTTATTGAATCACACAGAGTGGAACACATGTGCAACTATTTTCAGATCAACTAGTATCATTTGCATATAGTCAAGATTTTTTCCTTAGATGAAGGATTTCAAACACATTACAAACTAATACAAAGATATGCCAAAGTCTTTGGCATTTACCGTCATTATATGCACTGAGTGTAGCTCTCTCAGAGAAAAAATGTTTGCTAATCAGCGTGGACTTGATTCTGCGCCTGACTTTTGTGTGGAAATGTGCCTCTTCAGAAAGGTATGAATTAAAACTATCAGAAAGATAGAAAGTATGAATTAAAAACAAAGAAATTGTGTACTGAAATTGTGTGAATTGTGTACAGTTCTGCCAAAATACATCCCTGTTTAGCAGCACTGTGCATTTCAAATCCGTCAGATTGATCACCATCACATTAAACTTGCATGACACTGTGAGAAGATCCAGTCAGGCTGAGATGAGGATTAGAAGGAAAACAACTCTTTCCAGTGTCTGGAAAATTCCTGCTGTCAAGATTGAAGTCTGTATGACTTCTGTGAAAGCCAAGCAAGCAAGTAAGAGACTTCTTTATCCTGGACATATTTTTTTATTTTTTTTGCAACTGTCTTAAAGCAAAGGCTATGTTAGTAGTTGATCTACAGCATAGACTGTCTGAATATACACACTCTACAGGAGCTTGCAGTCTCTTGAGAGTAATTTATACCGAAGGCTTGCCAGAAACCCTTATGACTCTTCTTCATATTTATACATTATTATGAGTTAGTATCCTTCATATTTCTCCTCCCTCTAGCAGTCAAGCAACATACCATACAGATGTTTAAACATCACCTTTCTTTCTAGGTTCAGTATTCGTTATTTACTGCAGGCTTCCAAAGTACAGGACAATATAAGCACAATTATAGAAAATTTTCTATTAAATGTCAAAATTCTTTGCAGATACAATAAAAGAATATAAAAGAAGTGTGAGATTGTGAAAGAAAGAGAAGAAAAGAATTTTAAAACAGTATCAAGGATCATATTACAATAAAAATACAATGAAAATGAAAGTGGAAATAGTAAGGCCAACATTCATATCTGCCACACTTCCTTTCCTTCTCTGTTATTCTTTTCCTTGATTACCAGCACATAGATCTGTATCCCTGTGTAATCCCACTGTATATATTGAAATGACATTTTCAACTACATTTATCTGAGGGCAATTGCAAAGGAAGAATAATCTTGAGGTTACAGTAAAAAATGTAAGGAGATGCCATTTTTACTCTCTCCAGAAGTGTGAATGTGTTTCTTTGTCTCACTGGGTTACCAAGAAGACTAAAATTCATCACCTGAAATCTCTTGGGCAAGCACAATATTAGTTTGATTTTTTTTTTCTTATGACATGACCGAATGCCTTAAATTTCAGTACAATCCTTTATTACATGCAGCTCCTGCCAATCGTTCTATACAGCTCAGATACAGGAAGAAAAATCACCTTCACCTTAACATCATATCCTTTCTTCCCTACCTGCACCCTGTATAGCTAATCATCATCACTTGATGATTTGACTCTCACCCTAGGTGTTTACCAAAACTGTGTTTATGCTAGTGAGCTCCACAGCTGCAATCCACTCCCAGTGTGGTTTGTTAGGGAATAATAACCGAGCATAGTATAGACAATGACACGATGTTTAGAAATTTTCAGTCACAGAGGTACTAACTTGTACAAGATACCTGTGCTACATCTCTCCATGCTGCTACCACAGATGCACATGCACCAGTAGTGAGTTATAGCAATGGGGGTTGTTCGTGGTGCAAAATCCTTCCCTGTTTACCTGCTGTCTTACTTTTGTGTATAGTAATTTCTACTGCTGAAGTTTAAGTAGGTCAGCAGAGTAGTTTGGCTATATGGTTTACCCACCAACCCCAACTTTGTAAAAAGAAAAAAAAAATAAAGAAGCAGCCAGGGCTATACTAAGAATATTGCTATTTTGCAAAGAAAAACAGGTCTTTTGCTGTCCCAGTCTTCCCACTAGATGTGCAAAGCAGTTAATGGCAAAAGCACAAGGGGAGAAAACTGCTTAAGGCGGGAGAGGGGAAAGTCCTTTCAAGAATCCCTACTCAAAGATTCCTTCAGTAATAGAGACTACGGGAGAAAAGAGTCAAACATTTCTCCCAAAGAAGTCCCCCTCAGTACTTTCAACCCTAGGGATTGCAACAGTTTCCAAATTTAGGTAATGAGGAACTCCTTTGCAAAGGGGAACTACAAATTCATCTGTTCTTTGTACATCCTCTTCATTATCAGAAGAAGGAAAAACACTGAGGGCCTAACCTACTCATACCACCTTACTCCCTTCTATACCAAGGGAAAAAAAAAAAAAAAAGTGCATAGAACTTGCTTATGCAGAATTCAGGAGTCTCTTGCTGAAACTTAAGAATTCAATTAGTTTTGGCACAAGTGGCAATCTGCAGAAGTCAAGATGAAATCTTGCACACGCAGGAACCTTGTTGACAACTCCTGAAGTAATTTAATTTAACTTAATTTTTCTTCTCCTGCTCATAGTTTTACCCCCTGCTACACTTAAATCCTTTTGATCTCTTACCCTGGACAGAAACTGTATGTCTGGTAGCTTGAATATTTTCACCCCTGAGGTATCAGTAATGCAATATTAACTATTTTTATATTTTAACTTCTTATCCTTACACATACTAGTATTTGAATAAAAGAATTCAGAGTTCATTACCCTGAGTGACCTCAGTTCACATACGGAGTCATGCAATTCCAGTTACTTGCCTAATCACTCTGTCAGACAACTGCAATATTTGAGCTATACACTGTGCTACATATGAATTGACAGTGACATCATTACAAAGGTCAGCTATAATTCAGGGCAGATTCAAGTATTTTATTCAAAATGTCCAAGCCCCCTCACACCAATTTTTCTGCTGTTAATCCTGAGGAGCAGGACTGGTGCTAGTTGCTGATTTCTCGACAGAAAGACTATTACAGATACCACTGTAGAATTTTAGTGATATTTAACAACACAGAAATAAATTCTCTTTATCAAAATCATGAAATTACCTACCCTCTCCACTACACATGCACATACTTTAGGAAGAGGAATGTCTAATGAAAGATCTCTGTCTTTTACTCAAGGGAAAAGTATGAAGCCCCCCATGTCCATATCCAGATAGCCTTATCTGAACAGACAAGCGATAACTGAGACCCAGGTGAGACCTTCTCTTGGCCTTATTTTGCTTCTAGTAAATCACAGTCTCCTGCAGTTCTACACATCTCTGTGGGCTGAGGCAAGCAACACCAAAAAACATATTTTCCGCTATATTTAAGTACTGAATATCACAAAGTTAGCTGTTTCCAAACTCTGTACCTTTTCACTGTACCACAAGTGCACTTTGCTTTTTTAAGTTATCCCAGCCATCTTGTATTAGCACTGATTTCTTCTGACAAGAATCTGATTTCTGAGTAGAGAGCACTGATTTCCTCTGATGTGCGTTCCAAACAGCTAAACTGAAATCCTTTGACTGAGTCTTCTGGTGACCATCCTTTACCCTTGAGAGATCAGAAAGATTTTTAATCACTTTGTTCTTCGTAGGATTTAAATGAGCTGTAGAGGCAGAAGGCCAGTCTATTAAAGCAGTACATTAATCCACTGCACTGCATTCAAGCACCAATTTCTGTTTCTAAAAATAACCTGTACATTCTGTTTTTATTTATTTATTTATTTTTATTTTTTTTCTGTTTATTTTGAAAGAAACTTACGACTTGACCTTGAACTTCAATACTTGGCAGAAGTGTCAGGATTACAGAGGTAGCTTTTTACTGTGGCTTACTGTGACTGGAAAACTTACTCCTGTTAGGGATAAGAAGTTGCCAGTACACTTTTATAACACTGGATAGATTTAGGTGACTAAATATCCATCTAGTATCCATCTAGTAGTAACATTCTACATCATAGCATGTTATATCTTAGTTAGTTATATCTATGTTAGTATTTCTTTCTTAAAAACACTTTAAAAAGTATATAGTTCATTTCAAGAAGTAAATACTCCCAGCCCTCATATATAATGCTCTTATATGGAATTAAATAGTTTATGCTGGAATACTGCTCTGAGCAAAATACAGTTGGTACAAACCCCAGGAAATTTAAAGAAAAGGTTAAAGTAAGTTTTAGTAATTGATCCCTTTTCCATTAAGACAAACAAGAACATTTAGTGATCTCAGTCACTACAAGCAATGTCAATCCTAAGACACTAATGAATTGATGACTTTGTAAAGTCAGAGATCAGAGATGACCTTTTCTAGAAGTTTGAAAAAAAAAAAAAAGAGTAACTAACTGTGCCAAAACCAAATAACCAAAGCAGTTAACAGAGGAATTAACATCCACATCAATTCAAATAAATATGTAACATAGATCAAACTCAAATTCTCAAGTTTAAGACTCTAAAAAATTGTTTACGTCCAGGAAGATAATTTGTGACTCCTTAGGCAAAGGAGAATGTCCTGTGCCATTAGGTCTAGCCTCCTGCCGATGAAGGCACCATACCATGTGATTCAACTAGAGGAGACAGAATAAAAATGAAAATGTAGTTAAAAATAAATTCCTCCTACCACTCGGTCTTGGCAGGGCACCTTCTTTCTTCCAAATTTGGTCTCAAACCCTGTTCCCTGACTGCAAATTTTAACTCAAGTTACTCCTAATCTTACACAGTCCCTCCAGATCCCTGGGAAACATCTATGTTTCCTCACTGAGAGCATTCATACTGGCTTAATGTCATGTCTTTGATAATGGTCTTAAGGAGGTGGCCTTAGAAAAAAACACAAGGATAGAGGTGATATTTTCCCTGTGTAGGTCCTCAAGCTTCAGCCACTCTGGAACATCCAGAAATAGCTACTATACATTTAGCAACTCTCAATGGATTTTTCTGTTATGGTATTGAACTGTTGTAAGCTTGCAGCATTTGCCACTTCCAGTAAGAAAGGAATTTCACAGTTTAAGCCCAGATGTGAAGAGATAAGTCCTTTGTTTTGCCTTCTTTAAATTGCTAACTTTGTTTATTGTCTTATGATCTTATGCTGGAAGAGGCTGCTTAGATCAGTTGATCTACATCTTATTCTTTCTCTGTCCTCTGTTTCCAAGATGATAGTCCTGACATACATAGTTATTCTTCGTAAAGACATCGTTCCAAACCTTTGCTCACCCTTGCTAACCTTTTCTGATTTTTTCTTAGTTCTACCACACACTAAGGGCACAAAACATAACTGATGGAGTGAACCACAGACTTACACTATAATGTATGTTCAGCTCTAATCTCTGTTTTTTTTTTTTTTTTCCTAGTCATTTCTGACATTACTTTTCCTTTCTAGCTGCTACTCAGCATTAAATTGAGTTTATTATAGTTCTTTGAAAAGATCAAGGTTTCACTGGAGTGGTAATGATCTGCTCACATAATTATATATATGAAATTCAGATTGCTTTTACCCTCATGGATCACTTTACATTTACCTGTGCTGAATTTTATCTATTTTACTGCCAGTGACTGTGCCCTGTGAAGCCCATATACAGTTCTTCTGAGTGCAACATCATCTTTATTACTCCAATTAACTAAGTATCATTAGCAGACTGACAGCTTGTGGTTCACTTACTTTGGTAGGTCACTGATGTCTAAGTTGGACAGCACAGAAATCTGGAGTTCCTTTGGTTATATTTATTCACACCTTTCAGTCTTTCATAAATTCAAAGTCCTTGTCTTTATCCCAAGATTGCTAACAGACCTTAGAAGTCTTTGGTAAACTGATTTAGAAAAATCTTTCAAAAATGCATATTGATTACCTTATCCTCTCTCCTCTTTATGGAGCCACAAAAGACAGACAAATCAACTGGCCAACCAACCAAAATCCTTCTGTAGGTTTACATGATAGAATTTCCTTTTTCCAGCCTATCCCAATGTTTTCGCTGTATTTTACCTCCAAATCCATTAGTTTTATGCTCCGTCTGATATGGAATCCAGGTTAATTGGTCTGCAGTTCCTTAGATCTCTCCCAGAACTGTTTAAAAAATCTGCCAATGCTTCAGCCCCCTTCCCTTCTTCTGGTATCAAAATAACTTAGCACAGGAGGCTGCACACTCTAGCCACCATTTACTTTTTTCTTCCCCTTCTTTGAGTGTCTTCAGATTTCTCAAACAAATAATGATCCAACAAAAATTATTGGCGTTTGCCATGAGCCCTGGCTGCATTTTGCTCCAGACTAGCTTGCTTATGCTCACCACCTACTGAATACCCCTTTCACAGCCTGCTGGCATCACCTTACCCTCTGGGAGCCCCTCTGCTCCCCAGGCATGCTCAGGTGCTCCTCAGGAATGAGCAATCACCTCCTGGCCCTGGGATTTACTCTTGCTCTAACCATGCTCAACTTGGCCTTCTACAATAATTACATAAAACAAATTAGAAGCAAAAGGTGTACTGCCTGTCATAGATAAAATTTGGGGTTCTTAATCTTCCAGACATCTGTTTGGGAAGGAATGCAAAAGAGTAGGGAAATTATGTGAAACTGACTTAATTTTCTTCACATCAGTCTGACACAGTGAGCAGAGGCAAACAAAAACAGTGCCCTGCTCCTACTAAATGGAAGCACTGCTATTTGAGGTGTTCTTGCATGGTTTGCCCATGCTCCAAATATTGCTCCAAAGTGGTGCCGATCTCCACCGACTCTGTCTGCCAGTCCTTTCTGAATGCTTTCAGGTAGCATAATGCACGCAACATATGTGTCTACATCACTTCCTGGATGCATACATCTTTACCAATAAGACATTTATAGTCACATGTAATGTTTTCCTGAGCAAGCTGGGAAGTATGCTAAAGGGAAGTACTACAGGACAAAGGAAAGGCTGGTAGAGAAATAGCAATGAGATTCGTATGAGGTTTATTGTCAAAATGACATGACATAGATACTAAGTGAAGGTGTCTGATGTTTGTTACTATTCCAAATGATCATTAATGGCTAGGACAATGAAATTGAAATATACTTATTTCTCTTACAGACAATACTTTATGGGAGAGACTGAATGTTTGTTGGAGAACAGGCTAGAGTAAAAAATGGTCCCGACAATAAGAACAGAAAACAAACAAATTAACCAACAAACAAACAAACAAAAAAAAAAGCAGAATTTTCTTGCACAGGGAAAAATGAAATTAGGCAGCAATAATTAATTGCTCAAATACAGAATATGTAACTCTTTAGGTAGCTGCTTCGAAGCAAAGAATCTGAGGATACAGTGGATCATAAACCAGATGTTATTTAACAGTGTCCTTCTGCTGCAGGAGAGGCAAGTTCCGTGCTCAGATGTGCAAACAAAAGCAGGGCTGGGAAATAGTGCCTGTACTCTGCAGCAAATGCAAAGTCTTGGCTAGAAAACTGGGCTTTGTTTTGAGTGATGTGCTTCCAGAAAGATGTGCATTGGCTGAAAAGAATCTGAGGGAACAAGGAGAAAAATACTGAGCCTAGAAAATTTACTAATGCAGAAAGACTGAATGAATTAGGCCTGTTTAGCCTAGAAGAAAAGGTGGAAGGGAAGAAGGAAGGTGGATATGATAGTCTTCAGATTCATAAAAGGACATTGCAAAGAGAGAATCATTTGTTCTATTTTTCCCTGTCAATGCTGATTAAGACAAGTAGTAATAAGTTTAAATTGCAACCAGACAGATTCATATTAGACATTATGAAACATTTTTAGCAATAAGGATAGTGAATCACTGGAATGGACTGCCTAGGGAGGGTTAAAAGCAGAATCAAGAAGCATCTGTCTGAGAAATGGACTAGATGATCTCTTAAGATCCCTTTTAAGCCTTCATGCCGCTCATTTGCATTCCTAAAGACTTATCCAGAAATGAACAGGAGTAACCTATTTTATATAAAAGTTAAGCAAGATATATTTCTACCCTCAAACTGAATTTCTAGATCAAGATTCCCCTTATAGTAGACTCAGAGAACTGTACTAAGCGAATAATTTCTAGTGTCAACAGAAAGGCTGCTTGTTTCTTTGGACTTTCTAGTCCTATTGTAGTTCCTATTTTCACTTCCTCTAATAAATTATATAAAACTCTTCTCCATATGTTATTCTACATGATTCACTTTATTTGGTGACTTTGTTATTGTTAAATTCATAAAGCAAAGTTGGATAATGAAAAAAAAAACCAACATTTTGCTGGCACATTAAAATGCTAAAGTTAACTTTCCAATGAGTTGTCATTATATGAATAGCAAAAATATGAAATGAAATGAAATTTTCAAGATATTTTAAAATACTTCCCTCAGCTGAGAATTATTGTAACCATGGAAAACATGCCCACAAATGACTGGTTTGTTTGGGATTTCTCATTAGAAAAATGCTCGTTGTTTAGGCTAAGGAAGTAGTGGGCAAAACAGTGTTCCAGTCTAAGCTGGAACTTAAGCATGCCTGAATGCACAGGTCAGTTCAGGACTTACAGCAGCTCAGCAGCCACTTCTGTGCTTTCAGACAGTCTTGGATGGAAAAAGATCTGTGTTTGCTCTCTGCACTCAATCTAGCCCATTTCTAGAGAAAATCTACCCCCTTTTTTTTTGCTCGATCTGACCTATGTTGCCTGGTTAGAGCACCAACACAGCAAGCTCAGTCATGCCTTCCATGTGGGAAGCTCCATTTCTCTCCAGAAACCACGTATCTCCTCCGACCAGAATAAGTTACGTTTTTCTTGTTGCATTACTCACACTTGGATTTTTCTGTGTGTAAGATTCTGTACCTGCAGGGCCTACAATAATGCAGTAATAACATTACCATTGAAGAAAAAGAGAAGAGCATGACCTTCTGCATCTTGATTGCAGCACTTCACCTTTTCAGTTTTTTCCAGTCCAGTGATTCTACTTTCAGCTTTCCCTGTAAAGGCTGAAAAAGTAAATACCTTTCATGCTCAAGTTATTTTGGTTTATCAGCATACAGAGTGAAAGGCAGGCCAGGAGTTTTACGCATAAGTTAGACCTCAGCAGGAAAAGGAAGATGTTTTACAGTTGATACATCCACCTGCCACCTTCAAGCGCTTGTGTTCCTTGCCTATGTCAGCAGCAAGGAAGTCCTCTGACAACATGCTCAAAAATGACTACTAACCTTTGCCAGTTCTAAAGTCACTTAACTGAATGTAAATGTGATCATGCTCTATTGCTGTATCTCCCTCTGTATCAGCATGAATAACTAGAAAAATTAATTTTTTTTTGCAACAGTGGCTGGAAGAGCAGCAAATAAGATATAAAGAAGAATCTACTAGAAGAAGAGCTTCAGAATAAACAAAGAAAAAAGAATGAGCACTTCAGAGACACTGTGAAAAGATGAAGAGAACACTATACAACAAATGCATAGCTGCAAATGTGTGTGATATGTTTCAAGCAAAAAGATTAGACTCTCATAAATCAAGAATATTCAGCTGTTAATATTTTGCTAACTGTCATAAATCAGCACTGTAATATCTATCTGACAATTTTAGTATATGTGAAAAATTACAATTCTCAACAGTGGCTGATTTTACTTTACCTGTAAACTTAGCAGTAGTGCGGCCTCCAGAAGCCCTTTTATTCTGGGATTTCAGCAGCAGAAGCTGTTGTTGAGTTGCTGATACAGGTATTTGTCATTCCCTTTCACAGCCAGAAGCACAGATGCTTCCAGCATGAAAGACTGTGACTGTAGTGCTACTGCTTTGAAAATCACGGGCAGCTACACTAACTGTGGAATAGCCCGGACACTTATGGGATATTCCCCTGGGAGGCTGGAAGAATTTATTGTCATGGCACTGCAGAGAGAGCAAATGGCCACACGGGTTACACTGCATTTCTCAGCTACAAGTAAGCCTCTTGCTCACTCTTCCCTGAAATGTAAAAAATACCTTTTGACATATTTGGGAAGGTTTTTTTTTTTTTTTTTCTTTTTGAATTATTATGGTTTTGGCTTCATAGATTGTACTTTCTTTTCCAGCATACTCAAATATAAAGTAAAATCTTTCAAATATTACTTGATTATGATCCCACCCAGCAGAAATCAGTAAGATTTTCATGATCTTCTCTCATAACCACCAACCAAAAGAAACCACATGTCTTCCACGTATTTTTAATTTGTTAATGTTTGTGCATATTGGCCTAATTTGGATTTTAATTTCAACTTGGCAAGGAAGTTAATTAAGTAGCCTAAAGCTTTAGTTATTATCTAACCACAAAAATACTGAACATTCATCACTTTGTCTTGCTCAGAAATTCTTCTGTTTTGAAAAATAGTGAATATAACTATAGCAACAAGTACTCCCACTAGCATGCAATTTTCCTGATATATTTTTTGAGTACTATAATTAGTGTTTTTTTCAATTAACTCTTGACTTATGATCACACAGCATATTTTATCATTTATAAATAGAAGCAGTTGTTATTCATTACTAAACAATTAAATATGAATTAGTCATAAATAATTTACACAAAGCATTTAAGAATGATCTCATAGAAGAAAAGCTTCAGCTAAACCTTGCCTGTATCACACAGAATCTAAGAATGAAATTATCTGTAACAACCCTCAAGTATTTTAGAATTGAATTTAAATACAATTCTTGAAAGGCTGAGATTTGCAAAGTTCTTCAAAGCCATCCGGTTTCTTACTTACAACTGCATTTGCCATTTACCAAAGCTGAATGCCCAGCTAAAATACTGCAAAATTTCTAAGTGACTGTAGGCTTCTATTATCTGATGACATAAATCTTCAAATCAATCACTAGAGTGATGTATGAAGCAATTCACACTTCTCTAAGTACACATATTTCAAGTCAATCAATATAATGCTATTCTGATTCATTAAAGCGGTTCATATCACGTGGTTGCTAAGTTGTATTTGTACCTTTGTGTAACCTAACATTTTATCAAGCTCTGGGAGCAAAGCCTGCAATTATCTATACCTCAGGGAAAAGTTTACCGTGTTCCCTGAATTCCTCTCAGGTTGTACCACACTCTCTTTATAAGGCAGCACGACTTGGGCAGAGGTCAGTCTGGGTCTCATACTAACCCTAGCAGCTCTCCTGCACTTGGTCTTGAGGCACAAGAAGAAACTCTTCCATGGTCTGGATGGACACCCAGGACTTCCTGCAGTGCAATTAGTGTAAGACCAATTCCTCTGGGAAAATCCCATCAGAGCAAGAGTGATGCTATGAAGCACGGCTAACACATTAACAATCTCCTGGTCATAAAGAAGTTTGTTTGTCAGCCTCTGAATCTCAACCCTGGGAAGGTCCTTTCTTATGGATACAGCCCTGGCTCAGCCTATAAATCATAGATGGACTACCTGAGGTTTAAAACATTTTGAAAACCCAGTACTATAATGCTAGTGGTCTTTCATTCCTGCGGAGTATGCACTTTTGTATCTTATTCATAAACATCAAAGCTAACTTTGAAATGTCAGATTCCCTACCAGAAATACAAAATATTCATTGAATTTTACAAATGCCACTGATGATGCTTTTGCTTCTGAACAAGCTTTCCTAGTGAGGCATCAGATTTGCAGGGTCATTTAACTCCTGTATTATTTACATGTACTTACAAAACCCCTATCTAAGGACTCATTTCCATATTACCTGCTGCCATGTACCTTTTTTATTTCTCTCACCATTTGGGAAAATAAACGAACAAAAATGTTGTAATTTTCTCAGTTAAAAAGGGAAGAAATATGTTCACAGAGAGAAGATTCATTTTATTTGCTTTCCTGACGACACACTTGCCTAGATTTATGGTTCTGATCCTTCCCCTTTATGATAAATGTCTACAGATGTATTTAGCTCTTACAGATGCCTTAGCAGGCCTTGTCATTTCACTAGGACCACTTTGGCAATACAAATAAGCCATAAAATGTTAATTTTGCTTTTGCAAAGATAGAACGGAAATGCTTTTCTATGTTTTAGCTGTTTCTCACAGCCCAATAGTTCGTCCTTTTTTTTAATCTCTCTTAGCTGAGGGGATTCATTTTCTCCAGTTCTACAATGAAATGAGAACGAACTGACCCCAAAGCAGCTGAAAGCTCTTTCCTTACAGCACTTGCCAAGAAAATGGGGCATTAAAACTAAGCCTCTGAAGGGAGTGTTGAACTTTAGTCCCCACAGGCAATGACTCTAATCATGATGCTACTGACAGTTCAGAAATATCTCTCTGCATCTCCAGTTTTGACTAGAAACTGCATCTTCAATACATGAGAATTTTCTGATTTTTCTTTTTTGACAAACATTGTCTGTGAAAAGTTTCAGATTTAACAAATTATTGTTCTATGACAAAAATCACTTAGAAAAAAAAAAATTCCCAACCATCTCTAACATACTAATGTTAGGTCACACAGAAAAAACAGTATGTCACACATCAAAATTTCTTCTCTGCATCTCTTTTAGTTTCTAAATTGGATTATTCTGGAAATGCTAGAGAAGACTGTTACAATTTATTACTTATACTGATTATTTGTTTTAAAGAGTCAACTAGAATTTAATTTATGATGGTTTGCTGAAGTTCAGATTCATACTGAGCCTCTTAATGGGAGGCAATATTTTGGTAAATTCAAAACTCTAAATGAATGCAATGAGGCAGCATTCTTGGAAGTAATTTGGCTTGGTAAAGCGAAGCCAAATCAGAAAACAGTAAATAATATCAAAAGCTAGGTAAAACGTACAAACTATACAGCATTTCCATTTACACAACTCACCATAGAAAGACAGGATGTTAGCTGAAGGTACCATATTGGAGGTTACATCTTCTGAAATGCCATATCTTTTATGTGCTCTCTGACATTTCTGTTTCACTCACCGTACGTCAGATTCAAATCCATTCATTTTTATTACCTTTCCTTCAGCACCTTGCAGCACCGTTCAGTGCTCTGTCTCTGTTGGTTACCTCTAACACAAATGAAAACTTGCTATAGCACAATTCAACATTTTCTTACTTTCTCCCAATAAACATTTTACAAATATTAATTTCTCAGAATTTCAATTAAAACACAGAATATGGGGACATGGACCATTTTCTTTTTTTTCTTTTT
>VZSV01000104.1:2623219-2639915 GCA_013398735.1 Nothocercus julius
ACTTCTCACTTGCTTTACAGCAAAGCCATATTTCTGCATTGAGAATGGTCCTTAGAAATCTTCCCTTCATACATAAAGAGAAATATATATATATATGTATTTATATATATATGAAGACAAGTCACTGAAAATAGGGCTGTATCACTGATTTATCGCCATCAATTGTCTGCATTGTCTGCAGTCATATGCCTTTATATGGGAAAAATAAAATAAAAACAAGATAAATGAGTATAAAGTCAAAAAATAGCTTATAAAATCTATAATCTGTTTCATGTGTGCAGCTATTTGGACTGAAATAGACTATGAATGTGGTGAGTGAGTGGTGGAAAAGTTGGTATTACAGCCACCTTCCAACTGCATGTTTGCTCAAGGGTTAAAACCCATGCAGCTAATAACGATGGGAGGTGACAGGATGGATATTGCTTTTGTTTTGTTGACCTATTGTGTGTGGCTTGCAGCAGACCCTAAGGAACTCCCTTATGTGGTATAGCTGTTTAGAGTCCCACTATGGACTACAGAATCGACTGGGAGAGATGTTCACAAAAATACTTACAATTTCAAGGAAAAATATGAACTTGTAACAAAAAAATTAAACACTTCTTTGTAGCTATATTTACTCTAAAGATAGTGAAGACAATGTTCTTTTTTTGTTTTGATTTTTTGTTTGTTTGTTTTTTAGGAAAAGTCATCAAGTCTGTGGAAAATTTGTTACTCAACAAAGCAATTTACCTTTTAACAGAGTCTCAAAGAAAAATATTCAGTTTCACTTGGTTTCTCTCATCCAGTCATTTTATTGCTGACACATAATTTTTCCTCCCGGTTGTAGACAAATATCGGCTGCTGCACTTGCAAGCTAGCCATTTGCACTTAGAGTCACAAATTTATCCACTTTGTTTGTTTAAATGCAGATTTCAGTATCTATATAATACATTTCCATTATTGTTTTGGGGCATTTGGGTATTTGAACCCAAACCGTCCAAAATTATCCTTTAATGTATTTTGCATGTATAAAGTTTGTCTGCATAGTCATTCTGATACCAATAAGTAACTCACTGCTTTCTTTTAGCACTTTGGAATCTGTCTGGAATCTGACAGGCTCAATATAAAACCAAATTCAATTCAAGTTAATTTTTAATATATCTGTATAAATCCCTGTGAGGTTCTATTAAAATTCCTCCCTCCAGCATAAATACTTCCTCCTCCTTAAAAAAGTTTGCAGCTGTGTTACAAAGTCACAGATTCTAAACATTGTCTCGTGATACAGTTTTAAAGTCTCCTGGGTGACTGATTGTCCCTCTCTCTCAGCTGCAAAGCTGACATTATAAACGCTGACATTTCAGTGATGAATCTGTATAGATCAAAACACAAATATGGGGCATTTCCAGTTAGCCTGCCAAATCCTAATAAAAGAGATTTTCTCTATCTGGAGGCATAGTAATGGATTAGTAGAGTTTTAGCTTATGGAGTAGTGTTAAAGAGGGAATTTCACACAGGGGGAAGCTTACACTTTGCTTAAAATCTAGCTTCATTTCCCTTTCTCATGCTTTGAACAATTTTTCTGGCTCCAATCTATTTACTAATTATCAAATAAATTTGTTGTTTAAATGCAAGTTTTCTCCAGTGACAGTTTTATGCCAGATATGTAGCATATGTAGCATTAAGTAGCCCCCATTCTACTGCTGTAAAAACTCAGATGAAATGAGTGGGCACATTCATTCTGAGAGGGCTGTCAATCTAGCTTCTTGCATAAATACAAATGTTCACTTTAAAAGCTTACAGTTTTAAGGCCTTTCAGTTGAAAAATGTCAAACATTCTGACATATTATTAGAAGTATTTTTCTTTTATTTACAACATACCTTGAAACATATCTTCTGCAGGTGTAAATCTGTCGGTGAAGTCAATGGAGCTATACTGATTTACAGTCCCTGATGATTTGGCCCTGTGATTTGCAACCACTGCCAGGAAAGAATAACTGAGGTGTCTGGGTTAAGAAGGATACGAACGCACTCTGTAATACTGATACGTATATCAGTACTTAATATTTTGTCAAACACTAATGGACTCTGTAAAAGGCTAAGAACACATATAACAAAAACAGTAGAAAAGATTATATGCTTTTATATAGGAGGTAGGGAGGGATATGCTCTTATCCTATGTTGGGTTTCTTTTCTTCAGCTTTATGGATTTTGGCCAAGATCAAAAAAGTGACTGTCAAAAAGTGAAGGAAAAGAGATCTCACTATATTTCCCTCTATACAGTAGAGGTATGGAGCATTTCAGGAGGTTTCACAACCAGCTTTTCAGAAATAGATTATTCTTATAATAATTGTACCCCCAAACTCCTTTACAAAAGACTGTTTAGAATATCCTGTTCTGAGTCCTTTCAGACCCATTCCACGCATATCTTACTTTGTCATTGCTGATTAGAAGAGTTTATCTTTGCAACTGTGTTATAAAAGAAGGTATATTCTTTTTATTTGACTACAACACACAAATCTGTGCATTTCCTGGAATTGAAGATGAACAAAAACTTATCTTTCATGAAGCTTCAGTATTTCTTATCTGTCTTTGAACCGGACAAGGTTGCCATCATCTTTGAATGTTTTAGGTAGCTTTTAAGATACTCTTCTGAGGCCTCAAATGTTCCCCACTCCAGATTCAGAAAAGATTAAGTGACAGCCTTGTTGTACAGTCTTCACTGGACTGCAATAGCATTATAACTGTCAGAAGCAAAGACTTCTGGCTCATAATGCCAATGCAGATGGGTCTCCTTGTGCAACATACAAGGAGCCACATCTGCTACTTCTGGGCCAAGGTTTTTAGCAATGAGTAAGACAGAGAGAGACAGAGAAAAAAGGAAGGAGTTGAAATCTTCTCTCACTAGCCACTGGTCCAAAGTAATGGCATGCAGAGAAGGAGTTGCAGAAAAACATAATCTGAAACTAAATAATATATTTATGCATTTTGATTTAAGATTCTATTTTTTTTTTTAATTCCATTTCACCCTTTATTGCATATGACATAACTGTATTCCTGTCTGCAGTATAAACTACAGTTTTTACAGAGCAATGCTGCATTACAATCCTGTAGTGCAAACTAGGATTCAGATAGGCATAAGATAGACATCAATGTTTATATTCATTAGTCAGGCTACGGTCACTTTCGAGACATGGTTACAGAATACATCAGAAGCATTTACACTCAGCAGTAACAAAGCAAATCAGACAACTTTACCATTGCAGTATATATAAAGCAGCATAGTGGTGTATGCATCCACACACAATGCTACTACTACAAATAGATAGGAATTATAAGATGGAAATGATAACGTAATCAATGATCAGGGTGCTGTCAATCAACTTTCGCCAGCAGCTTTGTGTCAATATATGTGAATATATGTAATTCCTAAACACCTGTTCTACCTCTCATGACTATACAAAAAACCTAAACATAAAAGTCAACAAATGCTGTTGTTTTGAAATTACACAAATAACACACAGATCTGTGCATGTTAGCCCAAACATCATTCTAACAAACACCGTTTGCAAACAACCCAGTTTGTCTGAATGACATACAAGGCAACAATCAGTCCTTTTCTAGTACAAAATCATTCCAAATGCCTTAAAAGTTGCATCTGGTCATTTTAACCTGATATCTAAAGATAGGATTATGTCAAGATACCAAGATATTTTGGATATACTAAGAGAGAAAGTAGGGCCTTCATAGCGCCTCTGAATTCATATGTAGCATCTTGGATTCAAGGAAGTCATGGGATTTATAGATCTCTGTCTTACATGCTGCAGAGGGGGGTTAACTTCCTGACTAAGAATCTAATAGCTTGTTTCAGTTTATTTTTCCTGATCATAAATATTGACTTTGTCATCCCCTTGATCCACATTAATGTATTCCATCAATAAATAATGATATGCATCTCAGCAGAAGTTAACATCTTATTACAATAGTTTCTTAGTACTATAATAATCAAAAAGTCTTTTTAATCAGGCTGGAAAACAAGATGATTATGGTTGTTCACAGGGCAGTAAAAGTTTCTTTTTATTTCCTTGCAATGACTGCTGACTGGAACATTTCTAATATAAAGTATGCAATAAAAAGGGACAAGACTTTATCACAGTTCTGGTAGCCTTTGTTTAAAACTCCTCCGAACAGCTCTGGGCAACATATCAATATTAGCTAAGCAAAGTTAAAGTGAGTGGAAAACATGAGGAAAAGCTTTCTCTCTCAGCTCCTTCCAACATATAGCTCACAATTTCTTTCTTTATTTATGGAACACAACATCCAGTTTTCTTCATCGTGAGTATGCTACAGTAGGTATATGGAGGTCGGACAAAAGCCAGCTGACATTCAGCTGTGCAATTTAGTGAGTGTGGGGGGAATGTGGAGAGGAAGCAGCAGCGTGAGGAGAGCACAGACTGATATCGGGATGCATCTAAAAGGATAGATGCAATCTGTCTCTAACATTTTAAGACTGCAACCAGAGTTTTGAACGACAGATACTACCTGACACTGGAAAACAAACCAGAATGAAAAACACCACCTCAATGAAGGAAACTGGAAAAGAGTTGAAAAGATACAGGCAGTTACTCAGCATGTTTAAATTGTTTCATTTTCAGCAGCATTTAATTTGAGAGAATGGTTTTTCTGCAGAATACACAGTAAAATGCTACTGATGTGGAAAAACAAATACTCTAGCCCATATCATCACAAAAGTACCTACTGGAATAAATTTCCTCATAAATAATGTAAGTTTAAGAGCATGTTTTTCCATTGAATCACATAGGAAAAATAAATCTGAGGTACTGATTCTCTTTGTTTTAAAGGGTAATCAGGAATGTTCTTAAATTTTACCTTTTTCATTATTTGGAAATGGATCCATTGTCTATGTTTAGCATTCTAAGGCATCCAGCTGATTGCTCACCAAATCTCTCTGAAATTCATAGGACCTTATTTCTGCTGGCCTTCCAGATCAGACCCTCTTTTTAAGCAGAGAATCCCACATAACATTTTAGGACATAATCCTTTCAATCTCCAGTGAGATGCTGTTATTTCAATTCAAATCTAACCAGGTTGGTTAGGGAAACATGCAGTCTAATTGCAACAGGGTTTTAATCGTCATGGAGATTTTGCTCAAAGGATGGCTTCCCATTGCAGTAGGCAGAAATCCAGGTTCCTTGAAAAACTCCATGCCATGTTTCAGTGGCTGGCAAGTTTACATGTGTCACTGTCACTTCTGCATTTATTATAAAACAAAACAATATGAAAACAAAAAAAAATCCCCTCACCAACAATAATTTCTCCTTTAACACAGAAAAAGGGGACAGAAAGAGAACAACACTTATTCATATGAATGGTTGGTTTAGCACACACTGAACAAATTGATGTATAAATTGGCTATGATAAATGCTTGTGTTAAATGTGGTTATTTATTATGTGTTCCATTACATAAATTGCTTGCAAAATTATAATAAATGCTCTTTATTAATCTTACCTTCCCTGTGGCTGGAGAATGACTTAAGGCAATTATCTTCAGTGTGGAACTCAATTCCATTATTGTTGATAGGCAGAAAAGGCCAAGCAGCCCTTTAATACTGCACAGACAGCTCAAATTCTCACGCTTTTGCTTTTTAGTATCCTGTATCTCACCTTGTCTTTCTGTGCTGATATGGTATGCTTCTGCTTCTCTTTCCAACCCCACTACCGCTAGTCTCAGGAATTCCTGACAAGGCAGTATCAAGGTATAAGAAATAAGAAGCTATAATAGTTTGCTGGCTATTCTTTTTACTATATATAAATTACAAGACAGGAAATCTGACTTGATCTTGACAGTTTCACCTCACACTGAATATAGCTCAGCTTTCAGTGGTCTTTTGCATCACTATTGCACTCTAAAATCCTCTGCAAAATTCGTGCACAGGACGAAAGTCACACTAGGAGAAGTGCAGTGAGGTATACTCTAAGAAAAAAATTCAATTCCTATTTGCACCATTTTCTTAAGAACTAAGGCATAACCAAAATGCTTCTCTAGATAGTTAGAGTGCGTAAACAACGTGGCTGAAGATTTTATGGTCCTGCTTCTGATCTGCTCCATGTTAACGGGGTGTAATTCAACTGGCACAAATAAAACAATTTCTGAATTATGTTTTGTGAGAACAGAATACACTTCTGCAACTTTAACCTGCCCTGTAAGGGTGATACTGTCATGAAGGCTTATACTCCATCCTCATTTCACAAGCATAATGATGATGATAGTCCTTCTAGGGAGCTGCTAGCAGGAACCCTCCTACAGCCTCCTCCTATTTTCTCTGAAGAGCTCATTAGAGCAAGTTCCTCTAGCACTGCTGTCAGCTCATAAAAGGGACCACTTGTTTCTCTGCTCTGTCTATGCCTTTTGCTATTTTTCTGAGGTGAGCAGGGTGGAATGACTAGGAGGGCAGATTAATTGTGCAGTTACTAGAGGAGAAAAGAGAAAATGGTTTGGGGGCATCCAGAAAAAAAAAAGAAAAAAAAAACCCTGAAAACTGACGTGCCTTTTATATTTTGCTAAATGCTGTCATTACCCCTTTTGAGGTGGGTAGCTTTTCAGAGCAAGTGTGATACAAACTCTGTGCTACCTAGTGCAATGGACTCCCACTCCTACCTGCTTCCTGATGCCAGCAGAAGAGGAGAACAAAAGGGCACTCTGGAGAATTAGGCACTTCAGTGCTATAACACAGCTAAGGGCTTCAGGACACAATTCCAGCAGCTGGAGACCTAAGCTATGTGCAGGTAGCTACCTCTCAGGACAGTCAGCCTTGTTGTGGCCTCCAGGGAAATAACAAGAAGAAATGTCAAGGATATATAGTTAGAATACAAGAAAAATAGTGTTTGGTACTTTTGCCAAGATGACAACTGGCTTATTTCATTGTGAATTTAAATCACATGTCCTTTGACACAGAAATAATGTGAGAAAAGCAATTACATCCACACCTTGACTTAGGTCTGAGTAAAATTTCACTTTTCTTTCATATGAAATGGTCAATATTTAGCGAGAAAATTCAAAAGATTTTTCATATTTCCTTCTGCTTTTATACACTCCTAGGGTATATGACAGGAAGCTAGAAAAAAGGCTGAAGAGGAAACTTTAGAGTTTTGAACGCCGAGGAGTTCCATCTTTGAGTAAATAGGCTGGTATACCCCTCTCTGTCTCATTTTCTAACTTTTTGCTCAAAATTGTTAGTGAAAACTAACAATTAAACATGACCAGCAGTGCAGAGTTCTGAAATTAATAGCATTTTTTCATGAGGCTAAAGTCACATGGCTTTTGGCTTAACAAAGGGCCAAGGGCCTGTGATAGCTGCCCACAAATACGTTGGTTAGAACTTAATAGTGTCACTGGGTTCACTTAGTTTTATTGCAAAGAGGCAACAGAGGAACTTTAGTGCCAAAAAGACCATGAATACCATCCAAATGCTCTACTACATTAGCACATCTGCCTGTTCCAGATGTTTGCAATTAATATCCTGAAACCCTGAGTAAATTACCAAAGTAGTTACCTTCCTCTGCTTCTGCACGCATACCCAATGGCATTTGTATTTTATATAGTTATAAAACTGTAGCATTTGGTAAAAGATCAATAGGTGCATAAATGCCAACAAATGGAAGAGATTGAGGGTAAAGCAGAAGTTTTTTTAGAGATTCAAAGCAATGAGACATTTATCTAAATCTTTAACCTGAAACTCATGAGGGGTTTGAATTGAAATGGTGCAAATATATAGTGAGTAACTGTTGAGATGTGTCCCTGCTCTTCCTCCTCCTCCCCTTCTCCCCCAGGCTCATTTTGGCTCTCTCTTATTTGAACTACAAAAGCTCTGCAATTATTTTTCTTGGTCTGTCCACATCCCCTAGGACAATTAACACTTTATTTTACTTGGGGGCATGGGAAAAAAAGAATACTGGGAATGCTGAAGAGGTGAAATGACAAGTATGATATATATAATTTCAAGTAATGGTTCTGCATGATTACAATATCTTAAAATTCATTACTTGAAAAACTGAGTATCAGCAAAAGAGCAGTGCTGAACTACACCTACACAACATCTCCAAAAATTCATGCTTAGGCATGGAAATCTTTTAAAGAAAAAGAATCAGGACTTTAGTCATTCCTAAATTTGACCAACCATAGCTTAGGACCCTGGCTCTAATTCATGTTTTGAATACAGTTTGTCCAGTCAGTGTTTACCAATGCTCCAGAGAAGTATTAGCCTTTATTTTTCTAAATGCTCCCCCAGGGTCCTGTGTCCTGGCTTAGGAATGCCCACCTCAGGAAGCATCCAGACCTCTGCAGACCTCGGTGCTGAAGGCAGCAAGGGTGTCAGGCTACCCGGGCAGGACCAGAGGCAGGGCACTGCTGAAAGACACTTGTTCCCAGGGCACTTACTGCATAGGCAAGTAGAGACTGAGCTGAAGAGTTGTTCATTAAAAAAAGTTTAATGTATTTGCATTAAATAACATGTTTAAAAATTGCCTCAACTCAATACGTTTCAGAGACCAAAACAGACCCCAGTAAAACTAAATTCAACAACCTTGCCTTAAGGCATGAACACACGACCAACCTGTCCCAAGACAAGCTTGAGTACAACTTAGAGCACCCACTCCCCAAGAATGGCCTGGACACACATCCGCTGTATTATAAATACATGGCAGCTCAGCCCTCAGAAAGAAGGCCTGCAAAGCGAGATTGCTGTGAGATTCAGCCCCACTTAGAGTGGGTTTAATATTCATGATACATTGAGGAGAGAAAATCAAAGTCTAGCAGCTATTAAGATGCCCAGCTAACATTGAGAAACTCAGAATGGTACTGAAACTGCATGTGCAGACTCTTATCCTGCTGCGGAATTCCGCCAGCACTGATATTCATGAGATTTTTCAAGAAAATATAATTTTCCAATTTATGTAATTTTAAAAAAGCAATACAAAAATGTGACTGATGAAAAAAAAAGTATTTTAAAGGTAATCAGTGAGAGATAAATAGCTGTCATTTGTGCCTCTAAAGGTCTGTCCCTGAACTGCAGACAATTACAAGACTACTCCTGTACATCAAGAATACTAATTAGAAACTTCTGTTATTGGGAATACAAGGCAAGTGATTAGAGCTGTGTTTGGATATCTGGCTGTAAGAACGGGGCACCAAAAGGACATTCACTTTTGTTTTAATAGATGTAGTTATTATGTTTGTTTAACTAGCTTATCCATCTTGGGTCATCTTTCTTCAGATATCTCTTTTGTTAACCTAGTGCCTGTAAATGCCTGTAATTTTCTCTTTTATATTCAGCCATATTTCAAAAATTAGCAATTATTCCTGTTCCCATAAAGCTGGATCCAGCAAACAGATATCCACAACTTGACCCTTGTACCCACTTACAGCTAACCAGCTGTCAGCAAGACATCATGCAAAAGCTCTTTTTGTGTCTCTGCCAGGGAGTTAGAAATTTCCCTCAAGAGAAATCAACAAGAATTTAGAAGACTCCCGCTCTCCTTCACCCCTAGGCCATAACGTTTTAATGAGAAATACTTTTAGAAGTATAGCTCATTCTACCTTTGGAAAGAGGAATAATCCGGTTTTCAGTTAACCACTATACTCCCCATCAGAGTATATTTCTTACCTCCAAAACAGGTGCTTCAGCTCACACTTGGGAAAGAGCAAAGTAACCGTGGTTGAGGGCAGTCTATCCACACAGACGCCTGCCTGTCCTGCAGATATTCTTCCTGCAGCTGATGCACAGCTCTTCCTGCAGCTCTTTGGCAGCTGGAAGTGCTGCTGGGCAGGGAGGGTAGTCTCAGCAAACTGTTATGTCCATTTTACACCGTTCAGAGGGCAAGAAAAGACCAATTTGTTTCTCAATCTTGCGACATTATTTCCAGCATATTATTATTCTTAATTTTTGGCTTGGTCGTTTATAAAACTGATATACAGGAGTTGTTACATAAAGAATAATGAATTCTGTGATATGCACTATTTCTGACACATGGGGAAACAGGCACTGTTCTCGGGATTAGCATTATATCCTTCCAGTCCTCTGGAGAGATGTATTAGTTCATAATTTAACTCCACTTTGTCAATATTACCCTAGAGCCTGCACTTGCACTTTAAATGAAACACTTTATCCTGCAGTGAAATGATATTTTACTCAGACCCAGGCAATTTCAGGGATATTTGGTGAGCCATATTCCATGCTTTTAGTGGGATCACATAAAAGCCTGACTGCTGTATAAACTTTTGCTGTGTGCTCCCCAGTGCAGCTCTATATATTATATTACTGAACTGTTCATAGATGGGAGAAAGTACATTTCCAGGCTTTAGAAAAAGTACACTAAATAGATCTTTTTTTTTATAAACAATCAATTTGGCAGCGAGCTTTGGAAGAAAGATGGTTCAATTCAGTTTTAGAGTCAGAGAAAAAAATTACTGTTAGCTTTAAAGAGAATCATGCTGGTCCCTTTATGTCAGGATGAATTTGACCTAATAATGGCCATTAATTTCAAGTCACTAAACACCTGACTTGATTTTTGGTCTGTACTACCACTGAATACTACATTACCTATACCTAGGCTTGGAATGCATCCACAAACCTTTCTCATAAACTATTCAAGACTTCATAGAAATTTTTATCTCATGGTATGAATTTATCCTTTATTTCAAAATATTGAGGAAGAATTAAAAATATACAGAGTGAAAAAATGTAGGAATATGAAAGAAAAAGAAAAAGTAGACTTTTTTTTTTTTTCCTGCTGCAGATAGTAGCAACCAAGGGAGAAAAATACAAACTTACATTCACAAATTTTCAAAACTCTGCATAAAAAAGGTTGACATTGACAAGAATCTTACGTTTTGTCAGGAAAATTTCCTTGCGGGTACTTTTGGCTGTTTTTAAATGCACAGATACTAGACTAAAAGAGCCATATAAATATGTAAAGTATGTTTTTAATCTCCCTCTTATATATGCATAACCTTTACTCAAGTGCCAGTCAAAATCAAAAACACACTAAGGCTGCACTACATTCTTTCCCTGCTCTTTTTTTCAAGGATTAGGTCTTTCTAATTTATCTGAGGCATTTCTAAGGTGTCTACTGCTGTGGTGTTTAAGTGCCAATATCTGATGTTTCCTTCTGCTGTAAATTGATTCTTTGTACCCTGTCAGATGTGCGAACCTTCCTACTGTGCATCTAAATACCCCGAGAATGCACGTGAGAGCTTATAACTATCACAAACAGCAGAGAATGTCCTTATTAAGTCTCAATCACTTGCAGAAGGTAGCGGGTGAGAAAGCAAATGGATGACTCCTTCTTCTGCTGTAGTCTCTATTTCCAATCTTGGCTGAAGCCCCCCTGGTGAAAATTAGATGGGGTACTTCTGCTGAGCCCTGAGACAGCCCACACTGTCTAGATCAAATAAGAAAAGGCATGCTTTGCTTTGCTTTAACCTTGAACTCATATTTGTCTTTCATTTTCTTGCCAGATTTATTTTATGAAGGCATTTTTCACTACATTTGAAAAATGTGTGGTTTTGGCAGGACCTTGATTAGCTGGGTCCTCATTTGAAAGAGAAGTTTCTTCTCTTTCAATTTTTTTTTCTATTTTTGATTGATTTTGTTAATTGAAATGTTAGCAGTTTCTGTGAAAGTTTTACTATGTATCTGAGACAATACTCTGCAATTCTCATTCATGGGCAGTTATATCTTCAGCTCAATAAGAGCAACATTTTAGATTAAAATGAAAATATAATTTCTGAGTATTAAACTCAAGCCAAGTTAATTAATTTTGCTATTCACTGTTACTGGCACAATGGCAATGTTTAATTCTCAAGACCAATATAGGGAGCCCAGTTTTAGTGCCTGCTACTGAGTACACAGTTATATAGTAAACATGGTTGATTTATTTTGTTGGATGGCCTCTGAGTACACGGTTATTACAACTCAGTTTTATTGTTTGTAGGTTTTCAAATCAATTATTTTGGAAAGGAGGATTGGTTAAAACATTGTCATTAGGAAAACACCAACTTGCAGTATTAAGACACTGCAAACAAGATTATTCTGCATACAATAACAGCAATGTTATGGTCACAATAGATAAGCTTGACATGATAAGGATTGTGAGGCGTTGTCAATATAAATTATGCACCGAAAACAGTTGTCCAGGTCTGTTTCTGGAGAAAGAATTTTTTCTAAAATAAAAAGACATTGTTTTTTCCTTCTATGAAAATTAGGTACACACAATTTCTCAGGCTTCGTTCCTGCTAAATCAGGATTTGTGCCTCTGCACTTCAAATCCACATCTTTTAAGACTTATTAGGAACAAGCAAGTATCTCAATTTGTCTCTTGCTTGCCATGTTGGCATGACCTGAAAGAGCATAGGCAACAGTGTCTTTAAGACTGACATGAGAATAGGCTGCCAGTGCCTAGCAGGAACCGACCAGTTTCCTTGGGAACTGCAATAACTAGCTGAAAAGGTAACAACAACCCTGCTCGTTTTTAAATGATGTTTTATACAAACATCCTTATGATGAAATGGGGACAATGGACAAATGAAAAAATACATATTCACAAATAAACTCTTAAGTTTTGAAATCAACAAAAAAAAAGAAAATAAATCTGAAATGTGCAAAGATTCATAAAATTACACCTTTGGCTCTGACTTTGTTAGCTGTAATGTCTTTCCTCTCCCTCCAGAGTAAACACTGTATTGAGGTGAACTTAAGTTCATGTCTGAATAGTTGCACCTCTTACATCACAGAAAACAGACTTCAGTGGATTACAAAAATTATCATACAAATATATAGGACATTATATTGTCAGAAAACAGACTAATAACAACATCAAGGCTTTAAAAAACACTGGAGCTCCGTCCTACCTGGCACAGTACCGGGCTACATTCATCTAAACACTTAAGTTCCAGTTTCTTTTCTTTTAATTGACACAGCAAGAAGCCCAGTTTATGGATTAGCATCCAATGATACAAAAAGAGAAGAGAAAGACACTCTGACCACATGCAAATTTAATCCTATGTGAATGACCTGGCACGAGTCTATAGATTAGAAAATTCCACCTGATTTTGACTACTAATATCCAATAAAAAAGTTCTGTGTGTTTCTGCATCTGTCTATATAGTTTTACTGTTTATGTAGTAGAGATGTGCATTTTTGTTTGTTTGTTTTTTTGATCTTAAGTATATTTCTGGAAGTGTATATTTCTGTATAGCAATGAGCAGCCCTGGAATCGTTTATGTACGTGTGTGTATGTGTTGTTTTGGGTTTACATTCTGACAGATCTGTGATTAGAAATTTTTTCCTTAGAGAAACTGAAAACATTGCACAAAATTATTATAGTTCATCCTAATTAATATTTATGTTCTCTGAAATGCACAATTTGACCAACTTCTTCCTTCTCTAGTTTCTCTGAAGATATAATCTGTTGTACTCAATAAGCCAAAATAGCATCAAATACCTCTGGAATTGGAAGATATTTAAAAGTCATTTGAATACATACCTGGCCAAGCAGAAAGGCAGATTCCTGACTTCTCAGATTCATGGAGGATGTTAGTCATGCAGGCAGCTTTAAGTGGATACTCACGCACATTTTCAACCCTGAAGGAATATTGCCAGCCAGATGTTACATATCTCTGAACAAGGGAAATGCTCATTTACATGGTAACATCAAAATTTAAAGAAAAAAGTAGTCATTTTCATATGCAATACTCAATATCAACTTTGATTAAAATTGATCTCCATTTAAATTATTTAAATAAGGTAGCTCTTCTTTGATCATGAGTGCTTATTTCCAGAGTGAAGACTGTTCATTCCAGGCTTGATACCCTAATTAAAGATGATAGCCTAAATTAGCATTCAGCTACTTAATATGTTTGTCACACCTTTAGCAAAAATGTCTTTCTTTTTAAACAACACTGACCTCTTGCCTTTACAGTTGAGAATTCTCACAGAAGTATGGAAAAACAGCAGGGATAAAATAGACTATTTCTACCTGAAGACCCCAGTATTTGTATGAAATGCAGTGGCAATACCAAAACAGGGATGGTAATATTTATTTTTAAAACCCTAAAGGCAAAAAAACAGGGACATCCACGGAGCTATGAACTATACTGCACATTACCGCACTGCTAGTAGTCACTTTTCCTGGAAAGTTGTCTCAAGAGTTCATCTGGGAATGGTTGTTACATCCTACTGAAGCTTATGTTACCTACTGCTGAGCAGTTTATAGACCCTGAAAGAGATAGCCCTCAGTCAGACTCCTTAGCTCCTAGAGCTTACCGAATAACAGCTGGTGCCAGAAGTAAAATGAAAATATACAACACTGATAATAGTGCAGATAAAACCCTCACTGGAGAAGGCTTAAATCAGACATTCACTGTACATGTGCAAGCACGGAGGACCACAAAATGGGGCTTTATTCTAAAAAACACCTGATTTTGAAATGTTTGATATGAAATATTTTTCATTATGTAGGTAGGCTAGCAAGCTGTAACACAATAATTTAAAGGGAACTACAGTTTCCACAGATATATGATTAAATCTGCTAAAACGTGATGTAAAACTGTTTAATCATTGCTTGCTGTGTTCGTATGATAGAGACAGCCAAGCAGACAAGCATGTCCTCTCCCATTGAATTTTCCATGGCATGCTGACTTGAAGCAACACTTGCATGGTCTAAGCTGAGGGACCTCAGCAGAATGAGACATGGGAGTACATTCTACTAGTGCTCATACTGTAACTGTTGTATAAAGAGCTGCAGTTTCCAGTAGTTTCAATTTAGCAAGTCATAAAAGTACTAACTTTCCCAAAAGAAAGATAAAGGAAATCTGTGGAGGACCAAACTTGAAAACAGAAAAGAAAGGGAAAATTTCCCCAACTGATAACTCATGTGAAAGAAAGATGGAAGAATGCGCTATTGCCCAGCTTGAACCACTTAATCAAAAACTGGCATTTTTTAATTCTGTAAGCCACAGAAAAGAATTACATTCTCAGAAGGAAAGCCAGAAGAATATTAGCTGCTTTTTCCCAGCAGTAAATGTGAGGGAATGATTCTCAAGCTGTGAAAATCTTGCTTTGTTTTTTCTCTGAAAGGAAACAGAGAAAGAAAATGCCCTGTAGCTAATATCTAATCAATTAATAAGAAATCTTTAAAAGGCATGTATCTGTGTTTGTTATACAAAACCTGTGGATAAGGAATCCACAGCTTTTATATTAATAACAACAAAGACAAGAATTTTTGGCTGTTCAGATCTCTCTCAGGAGAAGAGCTTGAAAGTTCTTACCCTTTTTGGGTTTATTTGAAAAAACAGGATTTAAGCTTTAAAGAGTATCCTTATAGTGTACAATTTGTTATATTTAAAAAATAAATAAATAAAAAACTGTAGTGTGATATACATTGCTTCTCCCCACCTTGCATAAGACTCCAAACACTGAGCCACTTGCTCCATAGGACAAAGTAAAATTCTTCCTTAGCTCCTGACATCTTTGTAGTGAGAGAGTTATATTCTATTCCATATCTTCGCCAGATGGCAGAAGAGTAGCCATGGTGCAACAACTTCTTATTTTATATGTTGTTTTGTAACATATTTATTTGGATATCCAGGAAAAATACCAAACGAGAAAATATTCTAGCTAATATCCATTCTATCTCCAGCTGAGGGTCTAAAAATGGAGAGTGGAGAGTGACAATGTCTGTAACAAACAGCCAAATTCTGCCATAGTGTCAATTTTACTCTTCACCAGTATGAAGATACTGCACATCATATAAATAATGTCATCATTTGGATTTACATTAATACCTAGAATTCCCTCACAGGCATGAAAACGGGAGTGTGAAAACATTACTCCATCTGTAACACTGCAAGAGACTAAGAGTAGCATGCATTCCTGATAGGAAGTACTTTATTATACTGGCAATATTTCATCACACTATATTAATGTTAATTTTGCTGATCAAATTGCCAAATTGACTTCAATTGGCAGTTGTCTTAGCAATTTTTCATCAGCTCTCATTAGCATTAGATATGAAAGCTACTGATGCAGCAAGACTTTAAAAATGTATTAGCAAAAGAGAAATTTTAATATGTTCTTATGAAAGGTTGCTAATTTAATACAGTGGGCTCATCCAGAAGAAATTTGGCACAGGAGATCTGATTTTTCCAAACCCTGAAACAATACAGAAATTCATGAAATCCAATAGCGAAAAAAGATAAAGTACCTAATTAGAAGTTATTACAGCAGACAGATCTTAGATGAATTTTACGTCATCTTTGATGTTTTGGAGCTCAGATGTGCTCTACCATGCTGTATTTATAGATCTCATTTACTTCCCTGGCATTCACCCAGTAAGAACAGTTCTCAACAGGAGAAATTTCTTTCAGAGAAGGGCAGCTTTATCCTAAAAGTTAGGATCCCTAACCTGGATGTAGATGACAAGTTGCCCATGAGGCAGCAGTGCCCTCGTGGCCGAGAAGGCCAATGGGCTCCTGGGCTGTATTAGGAGCAGCGCTGGCAGCAGGTTGAGGGAGGGGATCCTGCCCCTCTACTCAGCCCTGGTGAGGCCACACCTGGAGTACTGTGTCCAGTTCTGGGCTCCCCAGTACAAGAGGGATGTGGAGCTGCTGGAGAGAGTCCAGCGCAGGGCTACAAGGATGATC